>BMAO01017250.1:0-30456 GCA_019973975.1 Trichonephila clavata
ATGATTTTTAATGGTATCGTACAACATACACGCACATGATACTTCATAAATATCGGTCTTTAACCAATTTAACTCATTTTTCGAATAATCGATATAAAAATAGTTACATATGTAAAACTACTTCAGTAAAACAAAGGTCCAGTTCTATGAAATGAACATTAAAATAAGATGTACATATTTTGCGATCCCTGAACAGTAGACTTTTATAACTACGGATTATATTCAGACATACATGTTTAAAGTTTCCTGTGATGAGAATATTCCAATTTCAATAGTATTTGTATCACACCCGTTCTTCAGTTTTTCTATATCATTTTTCCTTTCTTTCTTCATGGCTGCTGTATTCTAGTGGCTATGACCACGACCCCGTGACAAGTGTGTCACGAATTCGAGTCCTAGTGCCACTGAAGATCCGCAGTACAGAGGGAGGTTGCACACACACTGAATCTGTTGAGGCTCGAAGTCCTCCCATTGTGTAGTGTATTAGTTTGGAGCGATGGTGCCAGCTCGTCACTTCACTGAGGTTCAAAATTTCGAGGTCTGACACGTATTGCTTTTTAGTGCGACGTTCATAAACACACGCTATCTATCTTTCCTGCCATCCTTCTCCCTATTATTTAGTGCAACTCTGCATAAAAATTAATACTTAATTGCTCACAATACGGTTCCTTTACAAGGTCTCGTATCAAACAGTATAGTAAAGTAAACCTCAAATAACAATCAAGGGAAATACGCGGGGAATACATTACACATTGTTCATGATATTTTTGTAATCCCCAAGTGGGTATTGGCCCGCCGTTTTATTCCTTCTTCCAGAAACAAAAACATAATGAAATCATTTTAATTTTTTATGTATCAAAAATTATTTTGGATAATTAGCCGATTTATTATACTCTGTTTCCCAATACTCTTCTTTTTAAACAAGTTTGTTTCTAGCTTTTCCTGATAAAAAGGCGTTTCGTAAAATTGACAGGACATTGCTTGCTTTTCTCTTAACTACTTCCTAGAATCCTTCAAATGCGACCGCCTTGCGCTTCGAAATATCTCTTTTCGACTGACCAAATGCATTTTGAAGAAATTCAAATTCTTATTTTATTAAATTTATTTATTCCAACACCACAGACGAACACTCCCAATTAAAAAGGACAAATAGTAGCCTATACTTGCTTTTTCCTTGGCCAAAATCGGAACAGTTTTCACCAACCCGTACATGGATAAGTTATATTTTCACTTATAATAACTCTTACTCACCGGAGCTGAGTTCCAACTAACAAATCCCCCCCCCCGTAGATTAAAATAAAGGTCAATGGTCATAAAATCCATTTGCACTATAGTTTATAGGTGAAATATCAATAGATTGTTCGGGTATGTTCGATTATTTTTTTATCAGTGTTCAGTTTTCCTTTCCTTAAAGAATGCAACGGTAATGTTTGGTGTGATTTAATTTCATTGTTTGAAAGTACAGGAATAAGAGAAATCATTTTCTTATGATCACTGGATGCGAAATGTTCTCTTGATAGTACGAAAACATGATTGCACAAATTTAAATCTTATTTTTAATATCCTAATACGTCAAAAGTCAACTAATTGACTTAAACTTTTCCATACAATCTCAAAACCAAGTTTGTACATTTGTTGGGTGTTTCTACCTCATGTTGATTGAGGTGAAGATCAAAATTATTAGTCCGATTCCCTAAAGGAGATCCAACCGCAGCATGGATGGAGAAACCATTGAATTGAACTCGAAATGATTACAATCAAGAAATTCTAATAATTTACTTTTATTGAGTTTGACATTAGGAAAAATTACGCAATATGCAGCTAAACACAAGCTCAAAAGTAAGAATTGATTGGTACTTATCTAAAATGAGATGCAACCCCTCGGGCTTGATAACTTGAAAATCCTCCGCAATCCTGCGTCATACAATAAGCTACGCAACTAGGATTCAGGCAGTAATTAATGGGGGAATATCGTCCACAAGCGTCTATTCTTCTCCATAATTATCTATCCTTATACTATTATTCTCATTGACTATGTACTATTAAGTAGTGACCTTTATTTGGTTGTAGATGTTATTCTAGCTCAAATTGCCAGTTTGGGCAACGGAAGAAACCCTTAGTTAGAGAGATAGATCTCTTGAAAAAGCTCATTAGTACTCATTACCTTCTTCGCATTTTGGACCGTAACTTTTGATTTTTTTTTGTTGTCGTTTAAGTAAGTCTACACAAAAAAAACACACACATACACATATTTTCATTTTTTACAGATAATATTGTTCATATAGGATATCTGCAAACTCGTCCTTTGTCAAACATTCAAACTAATCCTTTGAATGACATAACTCGTAAAAAGATAAAAACTTGTTTCGATTTTTTAATCTTAGTCATTATTTCTTTTTCTTACTTCATACTTCTACAGTTAATTTTAGTTTATATTCAAGATCGTATCTTTTTTTCTGGTACCAATTTGCTATTGTTTTAGAAATACTTTGTAGAGATATTTAGAAATGGTCCGTACCTCTTACGAATATTCCTTTCTAATATTTTTTCCCACATAGAAGTAATGAATAACAAAGATAAAATTAATTAATAACAGCAAAAATACATAATTTTGATTGAATTCGCCATTGATTTGATGTTATTGTTAGAGGAGGGCAAAAAAGATCAGTTGGCAAATGGCTGCTTAAATTTCTGCTGAGATCAAATGACGTGAAGAATATTTGAAAGGTTGCTTCATGATATCCACGTGATGTCACGTAAAAACCCAATTATTCCCACTCAATTTTTGATTCATTTTCTTATTTGCAATCAACAAATATTTGTAACAATCCCCGTTGAATCGTTGAAAACCAAATTTGATTAGTAGTATCCTGAAATAGTCGGTACTATTTTGTTTTACAGAAACTTAATTATAGAATTAATAAATCGTCAATTACATATTTCATTTCTATGAATTCCTTTGTCGCAGCCTATTGGGCCACTTATCGTCGTGTACATTTTTATTTCATATGTAGTTTGAATTCACCATTGTTTCGGCATCACAACAACAAAGTTGAGTTTTATGATGTAGAATACTTTTATTGAATTAGTATTAATTAGAAGCAGGAAAGTAAAATAAATTACATGCATCAAAATTTCATACTATTTTTAGAAACAAAAACTTGTAGCTAATAATGTACTTTTTAAAAGATTTTTAGATATGAGTATGTCAAGACATTTAAAATTTTGGGAGTGGTCGGACTTCATACATAATTTGACTACTGGTAGAAAAATAAAGGGTCATATAAAATTGATTGAAGATTTCATTAAATCGGTAAGTTTTCTTTTCATTTGATTCTTATGCCAATATTATATGAAAAATTTGTTAATTGCTGTACTAAACGAAATATCTAAAAAACTTAGATTTATCTTAAATTCCTAATAGTGATATACAAACTCTCGAAAGTTCGCTCAGTACTAACAAATCAAAATTTGAGCAACTAAATGCATGCAAAAAATTAATTTTCTTTGATTATCTTATGACTAATAGGATGCACTTAATTAAGTTGGATGAAAATATAAATTTAGACCATAAAATATAATGTACGGGGAATTTTGAAGAATTTGGCAACGAGTATGTAAGAATTTAGAAAATCGCTGTGTTTCGTACACAAGATATTTTTCTCTTAAATATATACAGAAATAAATGCGGTGAATTTTCTTCTGCTTTTTCTCCTTTGAATATCATTGGGTTTAAGGGAAAGTTCTATCGTTTTTTCTAAAGCTAAAAAATCAAAACAGTTTTTTCACTTTTTATTTAAAATTCAATCCAAAATAATAGGTTCTTTGTTAGCTGTAACTGTCTACCAAAGCGTTCTGACTGTGTACTTTATTCTATTTGTACTGGTTTCAACGCATTTCATTGAATGATTAAAGGTTCAAATGTTTTCTGTTGAAACACTGCAGTATAATTCTGTTTAATTAATAAAATAATTCAGTTCAATTAATAAAAAAATATTTTAATGAATATTTTGAACGAATTTAATATTTCAGGTCATCCAAGAGAAAAAGAAGGAATATCTCAGCGGAAATAGAGACGTCAAAGAAAAAAGAAAATCCTTCATGGATTTGATGATGGAACTCCATTTTGAGACCCAAGAACTGAGCGAGAAAGACATTCGGGATGAAGTGAACACATTTATTGGAGCGGTATGTATTAAATTAACACCTTCATTTTTTTTTCCAAAATGAGTTACACGAAGTATTATTAAAGTGATATAGCAAATCATATCTTACAAATTTACTTTGTTCTATTTTTCATTCCCTCACTTGTAAAAATAACTTTATTTGTCCAAATATTTCAATGAAACTTAAAATATTATATTTAAAAATAATCAATTAAAAGTCTTTGAGAGTTTCGCGCTCCAACTGTATGGTATACAGGGACACCGAGAACCACCGTGTTCTGTTTATATAGAAGAAGCGCATTGCATAAGGGCCGCAAGCCAATGCGGACAGGGTAATATCTTCTACAAAGTCAGGTATCATATCTTGTAATATTTGGAGGGACTTCTGTCTGTTTAATGCACTTACGTAGAACTTCTTCCAATGTCCACTTCTAACCCTCGTCAAGGCAGAATTTGAATTGAGAATCCTGGGATCAATGCACGTTAGAGATACAGTCCTGTGAGACTACCAGAATATTCGTTAGGATATGGCGGAAGCCAAGTCAAGGGTAATTTACTTTTATGGGGAGAGTAGATTTCCAAAAGGGTTATATCTCCTGAGTTTGCAATCGGAAAAACACATCCCTTTCTTTTACTGCCTCGTTTCCGAACATACCATCGTTGGAATGAATCCCCTGGAGGTAAACTTATTTGCTAAGGCCAGGATCACAAAGAAATGTGCTGGAATATCCCGGTCAGGATTATCACAAATTTACAGCTAATTCTTTAGATATTGTATAGCAATTCTACTGTCTGTTCAAAATTGCCTTTATCGGTAGTAACGATATTGCATTTATCGGTATATCTCCAAACTAACTTAACATTGACTTGTATCACTGTGTGACAGTCTGCTTTTGCGGTTTGTGTGTGTGTAATCAAATTGTATTGAGATAAGTTTCTATTTTATGCAAAAAATTGTGCGTATTTCATCATACTTATGCCTATTCTTTTCAAACGCTTACACAAAATGGAGTGCACTGATTTAGGGACATTTTTGGGTATGTAACCTCAATTTATCCTATCCGTGAGAAACAAATGTTTTTTCGTACCAATTAGTTGATGCGCCTAGACTTTATAACTGGAAATTTTGCTGTATATTCGTTTCGATTTTCACACAATGCCTATCTTCCTAACGTGTGCGCTGTGTGTTGTCGTTTGCATTAGGTAGAGCAAAGCAGCTTTAATATCTTCTGACCTCCCCAGCAAAGCTATAGCTCTTTCCGTTATCAAGTATTTTTAGGTTAAAAGGACTTTCCTAAGCACCTGTATATGTATATATTTTAAGTTATTGATATTTAAGTCTTAGCATTAAAATTCCGATTATATTTAAAAATAATTTTATATCCCACATCTCTTTTGATTTAAATAGAAGTTTAGAAGACCCGCATTTCTATAAAATGGAATAAATTTCTCTTTTATGCCCTAGACTCCACTCTCCCACCCTTAGGAGTTCGTTTCCGCAAATACTATCTTAGCGAATTTTTGCCCTACTAAGAAATATGCTTGCCACATGTCACGTCTGTAGGCCCTGTAATTCAAAAACGAGAATTTTTATCTCTTACTGCCGTTTGGAGTTGATATCCGTGAAACCCGTTCTTTAATGTTGTCAAATAAAAAAAGTCAAAATAGCCACCAAATATATAATCGTTTTCTAAACATGAGCGGGAACAGTTCGCCACTATAGACTGCATACCATGGCATTTGAGGACTTTGCACACACACACAAGCACCTCCTGAAAATGGGAGGGGAGAGGAGCATAGAAAAAGAAATTTGCTAACTATAAAATTGAAAGTTTTTTCTAGTGACGATATGCTCATGGCCCTTTTGAAATATCAGCGAAGTTACCTACAAAGAGTTTAGGAACAAAACGACCAAAGGTGTGGTTGTACGAGTACCAAACAAATATATAAGCATTCAAATTTACATATCAAATTAAATATGGTTTCCTTTCAATCTAGATAAAATATTTAGAGGTATTTATTTTAATGTGCTTTAACATTATATCTTTTAAATACTCTAATTTCTCTTTTTCATATTGTATACATTTTTCTATGCTTTTGTGAGCAGCAGCTCTCAGACGCATATTTTTCGGGACATTTCCATTAATCTTCAGTTCCCTTTTTATTATTATTTTAAATATAATAGACAATGAGTTTTTTGGATTAAAAATAAAATTTTAAATATGGAATGAATACAAATTTAGTTGATTTCCAAAAAATTGAATGACTGTAAACTATCGAATTTAATCACTATATGCACGCTTTCTGGTAAAATATCGTGTGAAGAAATTATTATCAGTAAATTTTTTAATGGTATCTTTAATAGAATGAAGTACGAGCTATGCAGTATTTCTTCATCACGAAGATTTAAAATATTGGTTTCAGAAGTGCAAACAGAAGCTGTTTTGTCATCAGGTATTAACTACAGTTCAATTCAGTGTTTTCCTCATGTACCAGAAGCATAAAATGGCAAAACACTTCTAACAAAAAGAATATTATTTCCTCATATACAGGAATCATCAAGATAATCAGATATCATCCATGAAACATTATTCGAAGTCCAGATCATCTAAAAATTAATTTGGTAATACCCTGTTGTAGTCCATGCCTTGGAGAAATTTTTTAATGTGTAACATCTTTCCTCTCAGTTGCTGGATATTTGTGGTAGTGATTTCGTGAAAAGGGACGGAAATGTGTAACAGGAAATCGGGGAAGCGCACACAATTCGATTTGACCAATGAGCGCGTGCAGTGGCGTCAATGGATTTGACCCCTGTCCCCTTCACAGTTCCTTGACTAATGATGAACTGCTTTGTACAGGGGAAAGCTTACACACTAAAATATGAATCCCCATATTAATCCTATGGTGGCATTTTTTGACGATGTGGGGTTGATATTTGGAGGATCGATAGTACCACCTGTTTGGTAAGGAAGTATAAGGACTTGACACTCCCTACAGCTTTTTGCTAATAGCTCAGCACTTGAGCCTCTCAAGTCCATTCGGACCTAAGTCATTCGATCTCTCTGCCTCCATTATATATTCTCTACAAATTTCTTGCTCATAGGGTCATTTCTTGTATTTTATTTCATTACAACTCTGTTTCTCTCGATTAGGGTTACGAATCAGTTTCGGTTACCATCAGATGGGCTCTGTTCCTAATAGGACTCCATCCGGATATTCAAGAGAAGATTCACGAAGAATTAGACAGAATATTCGGATCGGATGTGGGCAGAGACATCACAGAGAGTGATCTAAATGACCTCAAGTATCTCGATTGCGTACTAAAGGTAAGACATTTTTCCGCTTGTGTGTATGTGTGTATTTCGAAATAATGTACAGTAAAAATGATAATCCAGAGACATTCACAGATTTGAAGTAAATGTTTTAGTACTTTATGATCTTTAAAATGTTTACACTTTTGTAAAAAACAATGAAGTTACGTTAAGAAGTGTACTTCTGATATTGATATTAAATAAGTAAAAAGTAATGGTCATGTAGAAATATATTTTCTAACATTGAAGTAGACGCAGTAAATTTGAAATATGAATATTTTTCCCTAATAAAGAATTTTGTTTGTATTTGGTAAATATATATAAAAAAAAAAAAAACTGTTATGCTGATTGATTTATTTTAAATACTGCATTTTGGAAATTCTCGAGAGATATTGACGATGGTAATAGTAATTTTGAATCTTTTTCAAGCAGGAAAGGAACCTGATTTGTCACCCTCCTTTCCAAATTTCCACACCACACCAATAGAAGCCTCGACAGCTGTAATGTGGATTAGCTCATCTACTCGACAGGTTTTCATACGCGTCAGGTCTGCAGTAACGTTGGCCATGAAAGATTAATTGTAGAGTTTGTGGAACTAGTATTAAATTAGGCTGTGCATGCCGAATAATTGTTTTAAGTACTTATAAATTTTTTAAAAGATTCAAGATAAAATATAAAAACAATGCAATATAAATTAAGTATAATTTTAAAAAATAGCATTCATTGAGAGAAGTCGCGTTGAATATCACTAAAATGTAAAAATACTTTTTATGAATAAAGTGTGAAAATAAATCAAACAAGATATTGAAAAATGCTTGAAACATGAAATAGATTTAATCTTGTCGTTGGAAACTTTAATTATATTTTGGATTTCTAGTCCATATCATCTAATGCATGAAGGGAATTGTGTGTTTTTCAACTTCACGCTGTAAAGCAACACGAAGGGTATTGGTGAGGGACACTTAAGTTGGAACTCCTTCTCCAAATTATATGATGCTGAAAATAAAACTTACATACCAATATGTAACGAATGAGATGTTCTTTCGGTCCCCCCCCCCCCAGATCTGTGGGAGGAAGAAAAATATGATTAGCCATATCAACAAATAAATCTATTTATTAAACACATAATTTTTCAAAACAATTCAAATAATTTAAATGATAAGAGATGTTCTCAATCTAAGCAATATGTGGGTAAGCAACGTTGTAACGTCTGTGCTGGAAGCGTCTAAAACTCAAGTGTGGAGAATTTTGTGTCCTCTTGCACCCGCTGTATGAAATAAACTATTGAAAGCAAACTGAACAGACATGAAACGAGAACTGCTGGAAGCAAACTAAACACACTAGAAACAAAAACTGTTGAAAGTAAAATTTAAAGACTTGAAACTGAACGAGACGAGCGAATGCGCGGGATGCTCTGTAGCGTTTTGGTAGAAAATAGTGGCGTTTGAAAAATAATTTAAAATAAATGGGGAAAAAAACGTTAAACTTCTTGGCTGCAAAAGATAAGAGAAAAAAACCTGAGAAGATACTCTTCGAGTATAAAGTACTTGGAGTAAAAACTGCGGAGATACTTGAGGTAGAGACTTAAAATTAGAGAGAAATAAATTTTTCGTTTATTACAACATTTGGCCGTGACGATTCATGTATGCTACCTGTACGCTACGCAACACAACGAGATGCGCGAATTATGAGAAGACTTTAAATATATATAGCGCCCCTTATCAAGATCAAATCTACTGCCCCAAATATCTGAGCAATAATTTAACTATAGTGACCAATCGTCACTTTAGTTCTTTCAACTATCAAATCTCTATAATACTCAATGAAATGGTATAATACCTGATCAGTAGTAATCTATAATTCTCCTCACATTCTCTATCACTAGCTTGAGAGCCTAGACTATATATATCGGACATAATCTGAATACTCAGGGTTTCTTCTTCAGAGGGTTCACTGTGAATAAACTCAAATTGATAGACCAAAGATTTCCCAAGAGGATTACATTAAAGGAAACACGTGGATAAATCAGTCACGAATCTATACATCATAGAGAATTACGTCCTCGTCTTCTGAAGTGTGATATAAAGAGAAATATTTATCATGAACTTGGCAAGTGTCTTTTCCATTTTTATTTGGGGCTTATTTTCCTTTTGTTTTATTGTTTGCACTTTGTTTGAAACAATGTAGTGCAGTAGATGTAACAGTAGGTTGATTATTGATAGAATCCCTTGAAGGGTAAATAAAAATTGAATGTAGAGGTGTCATTATATAGTAACGGAACAGATAGCTGAATTTCAACTGGTAGGGCGGGGCATTCGAGAGACGCTGAAGGAAATAAGGAGGCTTCACTGAATACAGATGAAACATAGATGTGTAGACTGTTAGACGTGGAAGGGGACAGATCAGGTTCAAGATTATATTTCTGATGCAGGCAGATGATATATATAGTTGCTATGAAATACGCATATTTCAAAACATTTGCCTGAGTTAACGTATGTGAACTCAGATAAACCTTTTGAATTTGGCGTCTTTCATGGTATCTTACCATAAAGGTTTGCCTGAGTTGGCGAGGATGAACTGAAGCAATCCTTTTGATTTCCGCATTTTCCATGGTATTTACCATAAAACATATTCAACAGTTGACGAGGCTGAAATCATTCAAATAATATGATTTCAGTGTCTTCTATGGTATACATCACAATTGTTTACCTGAGTTGACGAGGATGAGTATCAGAAAATTCACCTATACCTCCGCCTAAAATATCTCCCTGCGTAGCTAATCCTACTTGTCACCATCCACTCTTCATCCGTTAGCCAATCAGAAAAGATTCTATCACTATCGAATCAATTCCACTCTATCTATACGCTAGAAACAAAGCTAAAAACTAATTTATGATATGCAATGTTTTCTCTCTCTCTCAGATACATATATAACTGGACTCTAGACATAAAAAAAGGAAAGAAATATATTGGCAAGATGCTAAATGGATGACAAAAAGGAAGGTCGTGAGCAGAGAAGAATCACTATGGTAACACAGAAGCGTGAATCTATATTTACAATAACAATAAACCTTTTGGGAAAATAAAAGATCAATGGGCACTTCGAAAAATTCACACACCTTATTCAGCTAAAGTAGAGGAGCTCCCTGAGGGTAACGCCGACCGTGTTCGTAACAACTCAGCTACCAAGGTCACATGATTATGTTGAATAGAAGAGAGAGGGATCGAAAAATAATTAATTCTAAAAATATTGGGTACTTTTACTAATAGCAATTTACAATTATTTCATTTCCTTACAGGAAACTCAAAGGCTTTATCCAGCTGTACCGATGTTTGCAAGAAGTCTTAAAAAAGACTCTAACATATGTAAGAAAATACAAATGGTTCATGATAAAAAGTTAAATTAAGTTTACAATTATTTATGTTATATATTATTACACACACAAAAAAAAAATTACAAATTTTTTTGCCAGTAACTGTTTATTAATCGTCATCTTCGCAGGTGGGTACTCAATACCAAAGGGATCAACTTGTGTCGTTTTACTCTACTTTCTGCACAGAGACAAAGAAGTGTTCCCTGACCCGGAAAGATTTGACCCTGATAGATTTTTACCAGAAAATGCGGTCATCATACCAGAATGTGGATTCATTCCATTTTCTTCTGGACCCAGAAACTGCATTGGTAACAAAAATACGCAACAATATTTCTCTAATACACATTTTTAAAAAGCAAGAAAACTCTTGCAAATTTTTAAAAATGATGTTTCACTAGCTCATTTGTAAAGCTAAGGAAAGGGTATTTATTGGTAGTTATTGGGGTACAAGAATTTCAGTAGAATATTTACCCGTAACATAGTTTTTGATTAAAATAATATTTTTAACTGAAATCATGAAAAACACTTAACAGCAATCTCATTTGTATTTATGTATCTCATATGTATCATAGGCCATACCAAAAAGTATTAGGTATGGCTGTGATTGTAATACTGCGTAATGAGTGTAATGAAAAGTAATACCGCGAGTACAAACCAGCAACAAAATCGGTCCACATAATATGTTAGTGTATAGAAAGTATTTTTCATTTTGAATTTAATCTACAGAATGATCATTATGTTAAAAAAAGTATTTTGCTTATTGTGATAAAAAGTTTTATAAAGACAGCTAATATCCACATTTCATTTTCATTTGTGGTGTTCTAAATTTTTTTCCCTCTGAATTACTGCTAGAAAAAATTTAACAGTTTACCAGGATAAAATTCTTCAATTAAGTTTTTCAGTTACCTTTAACATTTAAAAGAGTTCACCCATGTAATAAGTTCACCCCCCCCATAAATTTATTTTTAACATGCCTAGAATACGGTGGTAAAGTGATTTTTTAATAATTCGAAGAGTCGTTATAAAGAAACAAGTGTTAGAAGAGCAGCTGCTCGGAGCGCTGAGTTAGCAATCGAAGGCCGGGCTATTGTGTACAGTCGGCTTGATACCATTGACCTTTCTATGCAACTATATATATATATACGCTCATACAAGTATGTTGTGGTTTAAAAGGAGATATCTATAGTTATTGAATATATTTCGTTGCACTTGTTTTAGTCTTCGCCAGTAGGCATCGTCGATTGAGGGTAAGTTAAGATTTTCATTGTTTTAATCGGACTTGAAACTTTAAACACGTTTTTCTCAAAATTGTGTGTTTTTCAAACTTTCCTCCATCCTATCTCCAGAACAGTTTGACCGAATGACTTCAAATTTATAGGGAAGACTCAGCACATATGTACGCACCAAATGACTACAATCATTCAAAAATTCAAAATATTTCTATTTTTTTTCTAAAAACAAAACAAAAAAAAACATGGAATTCGAAACTTATTCTTCAGAAGTCTACCAAAAATCCAAATTTTGATATTTTCAAATGAGTATAGTCCATTCTGTGCATTTAAGCTTATAAATTAAAACGCCGTTAATTATTTTTATTTCAAATAATCGAATCAGCTGGAATCGTGCAGGAAGGGAGCGTCCATTTTTCCGAGGCGGGTGTTTTCACAGCGCTACACCTCACGTTCTATTGGATATTTTTGGCTAAACATGTATACATACTCTTAAAATACATGTAAATAAATGATAAAAAAAAAGCTCTATCTTTTTACTGGTATAGTCAAAAAAAAAATTCTCTAAAAATACTTAAAAAACAGGCCGTCACATGGGTGAACCCCTCCCCCTTAAAACATTCTTATTTTTAAAGTAATTCAATTTTATTTAGCGTTAGGAACGTCATAACTTCATCCACCAGTCAGTGAGCAGCTGACTCACATCCTTTTTTTTACTCCCTTGTAGTTAATTTTGCTTGGAACACATAAACATTAACTTGTAATGGTTTGTGTCCGTAATTAGTGTTCTTTTTCTACCTACATTCCTAATTCTCAGTACAAATTTAAGTGCACAGCTTTTCCAAGACTTCGGGTACGTGTCATCCTTTTTGTCAGAACATTGAAGATAATCTGTGTTTTTAAGTTATTCTTCTTTTAGTATTCTAGGATAAAAGATAAAAGATATTTCATGTTATTCCAAGCTTTAGCTGAAACTACAATAACTTGAAAAATCAATTAAAAGAGAACGAAAAGTGATAGAATTGCACGGTTCTCTACAATCCACTTCAGTAATCAGGGAATTTATTTTCCCCAAGTTTCAAAATTAGTAATTAAGTTCGTCAATAGATGGCACTTCTGATTGGAGATAACTATAAAAATGTTTCATGTCCGTTTCTTCAGACACGTTAACATTCTGGCGTGTGTGATTCGAAAATAGTTTACTCGTTGTAACATGGCTGAACAAATTAGTTACGAAATTCAAAACTGCAAAATTAGTCACAATTATCGTCAACAGGTCGTGCTTCTGACTGGGAAAAATTAAAAGAAACCGTTTTATGTCCATTTAGTTAGACTCATCACCATTATGGCATGTGTTTCGAGAATAATTTACTAAGGAATTCTACTCTTGGAAAATAATTTTTTTTGCTTTTAAATGTGTTACATTATTTGAGAGAGAAAAACTGCTCAAATTTCAAATCTAAAGCACCGTTTAAAATTTAAACGTATACCAAAGAGAAAAAATATTAATATTATTGATATGAAATAGAATATATTTTCTCGAGTTTAAACTGCATCCGGAAACCTTTGAGATCATTTTATCATATGAACGAATGTGAAATATTTTTCTTTAAACTTGAACATTAAGAACAATATATTTTTGAACAGTTTATACGAGCATTTAATTGCTTCTGGTAAATAGTGATTATATTTAAAAGGGCGTTAAGCCTGAATTTATTTACAGTACTTAAAGGATATTCGATAAATAATTTCAATACAGTGCTTTTTTAAACTGTGGGGCGCACCCTTCTAGGGGGGCATGCTATTGTTAAGAGGGTGGGGCTCGAGCATAAGGAAAAGTAGAAATAAAAGATTTAAAATAAGCATTAATTTACTGAAAGGAAGAAAATTAAAATACGTTCTGACATTATACACATTAAATACACACTTACATTGACTTAATATTCTTATATAAATGTATGAGTACTACAAAATGTTTTTGATAATTTATTCATCCATTCTAAATGGAAACAAATTTAATAACGAGTAATCAAGGGCTTCCCATGGACTTGTCAAATACAGAATTTAATATATATTTTGAAAAACTGTATGGTTTAAAATTAAAGTGGCTTTGCAGCTTTAGGGTCAAAAAGTACATTTTTTTATTACATTCAATCCATTGTATTGTATAAGGGGTGGGTGCGATGAAAATTATGTTTGAAAATTGGGTTGCAAATATTAAAAGTTTGAAAAGTACTGGGTTAATCTGTTGTAAAAAAATTTCAAATCTTCCTACATGATTGGCTGATTATCCTTTTTGACATTTCAGGTCAAAAATTCGCTGTAATGGAAATGAAAACCATTGTTACCTCTATTCTTAGGAACTATAGAGTCGAGTCTTTAGATTCAAGGGACAAAGTATTGCCTGTAATGCAGATCACTCTTCATCCATCCATACCCATTCGAATTAGAATCAGGCCTAGAAGGAATGTGGAATGCGGGGGAACAACATGTTTGTGAAATGAAGTTTTAAATATATTCCAGTTTACAGATGTACGCTGTACTTTACAAGTACTCCATAGCAGATTTATAAAGTTTTTTAAATGAAAAAAAAATTCGACGGGAGTGATGAAGTTTCTTTGACATTGTAACACTGAACTCATCAGAATGGAAATAAAAAATGTTTTTAATGAACCTATTGATTGTAAATATTTTTTGAAATATTTTATTACCCTAGATTATTTCTGTTTTCCTTTATTGGTAAATTATTTTACTTTAACCCCTTAGAAGTATTCTCGCCACCAACTTTCTAAATTTCTAATTGTCGATGTGATAAATTATTTTCCCATCTATGATTTGCGCAGCTAGCATTTCAGCTAGCACGATAATTCATTTCTGTGTTTTCAAGTCGTCAATGCTACGGATGGCCTATAGGTTTCCTTAAGAAAGAAAACTCTTCCAGATGAAGTGTGATTGAGTAAAGCTGGTGACTATATGTTATCATTATAGAAAACATATAGACGTGGTCGTTTGAGCTCTAGTAAGGTACCAGAAAACTAGATACGTTTGTATAACATAAAGTATGAAACTATGTATATTACAGTTTTCTGAAATATTTCATGGAAAATAAAGTGTATAAATTCTTAATTTTTTTAATGTAAAACATATCGAATTTATAACTTTTTCACTGTATTTTATTAGTTAGAAATTAGGCTTTATCATGTAATGCAATATAAACAGAAATGTAAAACGGAAGATGCCCCATCTTCAAATAGCTTTCAGTGGATGGTGAAACACAAACTTCTCACCAGAAAAATTATTTTAAATATCAAATTAGTTAGAGGTAATAGGCTAAATTGGAATTTCTTTTTATAAATCAACTTTACTAGAAAAAGTGAACTTCTGGTTCTATCCAAATGTGCTTGCCATACTTTAACGTGAAGAGAACCGGGGACTGTGTGGCTACTTGCCCTCCAGTCTCTGAGAAATCAACCTGTACGGCAGTGGATGCTTGATAGTATGTGATAAAATTTTAAATGAGGCGTGGAGTCGAATCTCCAAACTTAAAGTTCAGCAATATTTTACTAAAAATAAAATTATTTGGAAATTTATTATTCCCAGAGCCAGTTGGTGGGGAGGCTTTTGGGAGTGAATGGTGCGTTCTGTTAAAACATAGGAAGATTTTGCCTTAATTACGAGAAGATTCAGACTACATTAATGGAAATTGAAGCCGTATAATTTATAGTCGTCCTTTAATTTTCCTTACGAAGAAAATGAAGAACCACTTCCACTGGCACCCTCATATTTTCTGATTGGCAAACGTTTGAATTCCTTGCCGGATATTCAATCAACCAAAGATCCCGAGTCAAATAAGAAAATTTTGACAAAATATTCAAATACAAAGAACAAGTTATAAACCGTTTCTGGAGACGTTGATGGAAAGAATATCTACTGGAGTTTGATCCGCTAATTTTACATATACAATTGCTACACCTTCCAAATTTAAGATTGGAGATGTCATTTTACTTCATGAAGACAAAATGCCAAAATATTTGTGGAAATGAGGAGTAATCAGAGAACTCTTTTACGGCAGACAGTAAAGTGCGTTCGTCTGCTGTACAGACTTCGTCTGGTGTTATTAAGTGACCTATTCAGTTACTCTACAAACTTGAACTGGATTTGAATGACTGAAATCTGTATATAATTCATTCACGTGAACTATCAGAACATTTTTTATATTTTTCTAGTTTGTAGTTGTATTTTGTTCATGTTTAACCCAGTATTATTGTATATTTATAAATTTGTATATGCAGTGAAAGTTAATTCATTATATAGTGTTCATTGTAAGTATGTTTAATTCATTATATAGTGTTTATTGTAAGTATGTTTAATTCATTATATAGTGTTTATTGTAAGTATGTTTAATTCATTATATAGTGTTTATTGTAAGTATGTTTAATTTCCTATATATTTATATTTTTTAGAAGGAATTTCATTTAATTTGATAGATGAACAGTAGTTCATTTGGGGGCAGAGTGTTAAGTCCCCAGTTTATCGACCCTTGGCGATGATTATTCACGCCAGAAAATTGTTGTAACCTTGTTTCTGTAAAAAAAAAGTGTTTTTGTTTACGAGATGTATGAAACCCTTTGAAGCGAGTGGCTGGGGCTATAGCCAACTCTGAATCAATTTACAATTGTTAATTTATAGATTATTAAAGTTTGTTTATTTTTTTAGCTTAAATTGAGGTATTATTTGAGATGAAACTATTGAATAAGAATATTTATCGAACGAACCTGCAAAATACCGAAATAGCCTTTTAAGTGTGAGAAGGCATCAATTTGAATGGCCATACTCACCTCTAGGTCTTTGAAAGAGGCGCTGTAACTGCTGCAAGTGATACGGATGAGGTCTTGGAGCCCAATGTTTGCATTTTCTCAGGAGCAGATAGTCTTGATTTTATTTTAATGGATGACAATGCGTGGCACATAAAGCTCATCTGAATATATTTCATCTCCAGTAAAAAATTTATCAACTTCCAAGAAACGGTTTTGTAAATATCTTGCGCGTAATGAGAAAAAATGACATTCTGAGAAAATAGACTTTAAACATTAAATTCACCACAGCTTTATATATATATTATTTTGGTTATTCAAATTATAACTAAATTTTAAATTAAAACTAATGTGAAGTTTATTTAGTCAATAAACGTCCATTTATTAAAATTATTATAATTAAAAACATATATTTTGCTAGTAATGTGAAAAAATGACGTTAAGAGAAAATAGACATCAAACATAAAATTCACCGCAGCTTTATATATATATTATTTTGGTGATTCAAATAATAAATAAATTTAAATTTAAACTAACGTGAAGTTTATTTAGTCAATAAACATCCATTTATTAAAATTATTGTAACTAAAAAAATATATTTTACCAATACAGTACAAACATCGAAATGATATCAAAAGCCACGAAATAATCAAAATACAACAAAGTGATTCATTTCTTCAAAATAAAGTTAAAAATTTCATAAATACTACTTAAAAAACAACCTATATTTTAATTAATAACTACTTTTTATAAATATTAAATTATTTATGGTAGAATGCAGTGTATTACCATGATTCTGAAATGATAAAATTCACCACATGCATATGATGTTCCCTCTTTTTCAGTTAATTTTTTACAGGTAACTTTAAATTGCATTCTCTTAGCCTGTCGCACTTCCTTTGTGCGGAGATTAAAATGTCGCTCTGCAGTTTGAATTATTTTTCCACAAGTGTAACAAATTTCTGTGCAAAATCGCCAACAGTCAGACCAAGAGATTGCATAATTTTTAATCTGCCTTGATTGCCATCATTGAAAATGACAATTGCCTCATTTGTTGAAATATCGACAATCTTTCTACCACAACCTAAAGTTTTCGGGCATAACTTCCATATTATAATCGATTCATAATTATTTTGGGTTTTACCCCCTAGACATTTTTGTAGGAGTTTAGGTTGTGACAGATCATTAAATATAGGTTTTATGGCATCCATTACTGCCACTGGCAATTTGTTATTGTGTCTAAAAGTTTCAACACTGCCCTCTAATAACTGATTTTGATATTTACACCAAGAATTAGGGCCTACAGGGCAAAAACTGTGCAATGGTTCTTCGTCGCTTGAACGCAGATGGAAATATACAGCCCAAACAGCTTTTCGCATATCTGACAGGCATATTTTGTTTTGTCGGATTGCATTTCCATAGTACGATGTCATTAAGTTTATCATTCTGTCGGTCAACCTTCCTTTTCCACCTATTGACTTCCCATCACTGAGTTTAGAACTCAATTGTTTTAACTTTCGTAAACGAGTTCCCATTCTTTTTTGAACATGTCCAACACATTCAATTTTTGAAACTGAGATATTTTCTCCATATGGATTGAATGCAGTAATAGATGAGAAGGTTTTGGAGTCACCATCCCCGATGTAAGATGTATACCTCACAGAACGATGACTTATTGAGCGCTGAAATATACGAACCATTCCCACAGTCTCCATCATGCCAGCTGAGCCATTGTGGTTTTTCAAACACTCTTTAACGTGAAGAATTTTCCGCTTTTTGTAAGCAGGTGACCCTTTTCTTCGTTTCCAAGAGTCACATCCCTTACAGTAAGAAGACATCACTTCCGCATCAATAACCTTTCCTGTTCTGTCCCCTATGACAGCACACACACCAACACGAGAAGAAGAGCCCCGGGTTTTCCACGTTCTATCTCTACTAATTACTATATCAAAAGAATTTTTCAACATCACCTCTTCCAAAGCTGCATTTTGCATTGAAGCTTCTGCAACTTCTTTACTACACAATAGTAGTTTGTTTATAACGTTATTATATGATTTTTCAGCAACTGGTGGAGGAAAGTCCATGACACCACAGAAAGTTGTCATTGCTGCATGACCCTGACCGATTGTCCTCATCGCATACACAAAACGTCTGTTTATTTCAGGAATATTTTTTCTTTCACCCAACGTTTTTGAATTTCTAAACAAACATAAGTCACTACAGTTCTTGCATTCAATCGAAAAACACTAGACAGACCTCTTACATATTGTTCTGTTAGTGTAATATCTCCACCACATTTTTTGCAAGAAGCAAAGTTTTGAATGTTTGTAAACATAATATTTTTGTCAAAGACTATAGCCATCAAAACCATCATTATTTTCATTAAAAGATAAATCAACATCTTGCAACTGAATCTTTTTTCCAGATGCACTGTTGTTTAGCGATTCATGCACACTGTGTACAGCTTTGCCTCTGGTGTGCATATTACCAGTAAACTTCCTTTTCTTAGGACGTTTACCTGATGATCTTTTGGCAGATTCAGTCGAATTCATCATTAAAAAGTTTATAAGAAACAAGTATTTTTCCTAAAACTTATTTTATATATACTATATGATGTGAAAAGCATTAACGAGCGAGCATATAATCAGGAATCACTTTATCAAAACAAAGTAGAAGTTAAAGTAATATAAAGTTAGTAGAAATTGTAGTTAATATATTCAGAACAATAATAATAATATTTGAGGCTTAGATTCAAGCATTTGATTATAATTAGAATGAAAAAATAAGAAACATAGAAACGCAGGTGTCACCGTCCAGCTGTCACTAGTGGCATGACAGCTGTCATCGAGCCGCCAAAATGTAAACAATACTTAAATCACCTTTTCTGATATTTTTTTTCTTAATAACTTCCGTTCTATTGAGAATATCTTCATGCGGTTTCTTTTAAAACGTTCAGAAAGGTTCCCTCTATAAAATAAAATAATAATAAAAAAATCGATTTTTCCGAAATTTTAAAAGGTATAAGACCTCTTAAGACATTAGTTATATATTTTTCTTTAAAATAATTGTCTTTGAATATTTTTTCAACACATACATTTTTATCAATGATTAATTTTTAAAAATCATTACTTGCGCAAGAAAATTTTAAAAAATGTTTTTTTTTCTTTTCTTTTTTGCATGACGGAAATTGTAGATTTTTCTTTACTTGATATTGCAGTATTTATTTTGTATGAAAAACATATGAGGAATACGAACTGGAGTTACGGAATCATTTACATAAAATGCCTTAACTCAAACATTTTACATGCACACATTTCACAAAGAAAAAATTTAAATTCTTGTAATACCTCAATAATATTCTGCTTTATATATTACACATTCCTTTTTTAAAGTTATTATTTCTTTTTTAAAAAAAGATTTTTTAAACACTTTTTTTTAGTTTTTTTCTAGAAAAGTGGCGTGGTCGAATTGCCTAATTTGTTAATTTACATTTTTAAGAAGTCCGGCACATGAATTTTTCGATTGTCAATTATCAAATTTGTCAGAATTATAGATTTTTTTAAATATATTTTTTAAAAGTTCAAGTAATTTTTATTTAAAATAATTAATGATATGAGGAAATACGATAATTAGAAGTGTTTTTATTTAATTTTTTAAATGAAGCTACTCCATGACGCACATCAAATGAGCTCTGCTAGAAGCACCTGTGTTTCCCCTTGCGTTAGTTTCTGAAGAGCGCGAATCCATATGATGTTCAAATAGAAGAATTAGAGTGTATGGGTACACGTCTTTCGGATTTTAAAAGCATAACAGTGGAAAAAATAGTTAAGTAATGGAAAAACCCTAAGAGGTCGTAACCGATTCACCGATATTTTAATTTCAAAAATTCAAAGATATTACGGTATGGCTATTAGAAATATTACCAGTGATCTACACAGCATGAAAACTACTGTTTTGGCTGTTTATTTTCATCTTCTGTCTTCAAACGAGAGCTCTTAACACAAACTGTGTCCTGCAATTAAAAATGCCTGGCGCAAGTTTCAGAAGACAGAAGCTGAATGTAACGAAAGGCACTATGGTCATAAACACATACACCATCATGAATTAAATCAATTCTTAGAGATCTAGGTAATTCTATGTTATTATAAAAATGTTTACATGGAAAGACCCAGAACCCCCACCCCACTCAAGTGAGTCAGTTAATAACATCATATGGTCGGTGATTCCAAGATCTACATATGTGGAATTAAAAACTTTAAAATTAGGGGTAAATATGGTTATTGCACCATTGAATATTAGTCATGTAGAAAAATTAATGATCTTAAAACATCGTAATATTGAACCAAGTTATAACTGTGTGTCATGCTTCAAAAAACTAGATGCACTTAGGATTCGTGTAGCCCAATGGAAACATCTTGAGATCTCAAAAAAAGGCAAAATTGTTTTAAAAAATTAAAAAAGGAAAATTAGAAGAGTCTTTTCTAGGCGCATAGGGCAAATAAAATACTTCATATGCTTCTGGGAAGTACTAGAAAAAGAAAAATGCTCAAACAATTAAATTTTTTTTACTTTAAAGCCTATTTTCACAAAATACAATATTTTTCACTTTATGTACTTTTTTCTCAAAAACTACTTATTATACAATTCTCAAATTTTCAGTGAACATACTTTTAACAGGTTTACATATTTTAATAGAGGGAATGAGATGTATCTAGAAAACTTCTTTAGATATGACTTTTTAACACAACATTTTAAGGGGGGGATTGTAAATTTTTTTAAAAATTCCAGATTATTTTAATTTTTAATAAAAAGTCAAAATCCATCGTTCAAGTGTTGTCTACAGTATACATAACCTACTGTAAAAATTTTATTGATGAGAAGTAAGTAGGTTTTGAGAAAAAGGTACATAAACTTTTGCAATTTAGCATGGGCTCCTATGGACGTGCCGGACGCCCTTAAAATGAAGTTTTATCCAATTTCTATTTTTCTGACAATGCACTAGGGATATATTATGCACAAGTGATATATCAATCGAAAGATAATAGTGCAAAGAATAAAGAATATAAAAAAAAAACATAAATCGGCCATTTGGGGGTACCAAGTCCCATTAAGCTCTCATTTTAAAAATTGTACCATTCTCAATCATTCATCTTTATAGAAACAAGTATTGAAATCGCCACCAAGTATGAGTGGAAGCACATGATACTGTTTCTTCACAGTAACTTAGAATCACCTTCAGTATATGCTAAAGCTCGCATTCAATATTTTGTGTGCGTGCGTGCGTGTGTGCGTGTGTGTGTGTGCGTGTGTGTGTGTACCAATAAATACTTTTAGAATTTTAAAAAACAAAACAGATTTCAAATCTTCATTAAATATATTCATTGTATAAGAAAAACATTCAAAATGATAGAAACGTTTCAACATTTGGTTCCTTATATTTTATTTCTTTCCGTAATTCATAAATTGGTTGACAAACGGAAGAAATTTTTATGGAAAAAGGAAACGCATGGATGTAAAATGTATTATAAGAAACCAACATATTTATGATTTTAATAGCTTTTACAAGCGGCTTCGCTCAAGTTGATGTCTCTAAATAACTGTCAAAGTCATATAATCATTAACATTAGACAGTAAATAAAATAATATTATATTTTTTTACTGCTTGACTGGGACCATTAAAATTTAAAAATTCTAAAATTGGGCATAGTTTAAAAAATTGAAAACATATTTTATTATAATTAACAAGAAAAATTCTTTCACTTAAACTATTAATTTTTTAAAAAGTTGAAAGTAGCTACGTTTAATATACAATTCCTCTTTAATAGAGCTCAAGACAGAATATTATTCTAAGATGCTACACACGCGCAATGAAGCTGGTCGATATATAGTACAGATGCGAGCTAAAAACATACAAGGCTTAGGACACTCAAAAGGTTTAGCAACGAAAAGACTTGATCAGCTTTGGAGAACATTATCTAGAGATAAACAAATGGAAGTTTTATATAGGGAATTCATGCAGCAATACTTAGACTTGGGGCATATGGAAAAAGTGGAGGAACATTTGGATGAAACATCTGCAAACAACTTTTGTTATTATCTTCCACATCATGGAGTCTTTCGGCCTGATAAGACAACTACCAAATTAAGAATTGTTTTTATTGGTTCGGCTTCTACTACTTCAGGTTTAAGCTTAAATGACCTACTCTTGAAGGGTGAAGTGAAGGAAGACATTTTTGAAATCATGACACGATTTCGAAAACACAAATATGCTTTCACAACCGACATCCAGATGATGTTCCGACAAATCCTCATTGATCCAGCTCAACGTGATCTTCTGAGGATTATGTGGAAAACCGGAGCTAATGATAAACCAGTCATCTATAGATTGAAAACTGTCATGTATGGGACCTCCAGTGCTCCCTTTTTAGCCATAAGAACTCTCAAACAGTTAGCTATGGATGAAGCTTCTAGATTTCCCTTAGCTTCCAAAGTAGCTTTACAAGATGTGTACATGGATGATGTAGTGTCGGGTGCACAAACTCTCGACACTGCTCGCCAATTACAATGCCAGTTGCAAAATATGCTAAAAACATGTGGAATGAAATTACATAAATGGAATTCCAACTCGAAGGAGCTATCTAATTCATCTACAGATCAAGAGCACTCCTTTTCAACCAACACAGAATCAGCCATAAAAACCTTAGGTGTTAGCTGGAAACCAGCAGGATATTATTTTATTTTCAAAGTTTCAATCCCTTCCATTGCATCTTATACAAAAAGAGATGTCTTAAGCGTCATAGCAAGACTTTACGACCCTCTTGGACTGATAGGCCCCGTCATCAGCAAAGCAAAAATCTTTCTACAAAAATTATGGCTTAGAAAATTGAATTGGGAAGAATGCTTGCCGGAGGCAATCGCACCAGATTGGCTCAATTTTGTGTCATCTCTAAAAGCCCTAGAAGAACTCAAAATAGATCGATACCTTCTTACAGATTCCTATGAGAAACTCATGCTTTTAGGATACGCAGATGCTTCAGAATCAGCCTACGGAGCAGTAGTATACATGCACTATGTCAAGGAAGATGGTACCACCACAACCAAGCTTATTGCCAGCAAATCTCGAGTCGCGCCAATCAAAGTCATCTCCATTCCTCGCCTTGAACTCTCGGCGTGCTTGCTGCTGGCTCAATTGGTCGACAAGACTTGCTTCTCTCTGCAAGTACATTTAGATAAAGTCATCTTGCACACAGATTCAACCATAGCCATTGCCTGGATCAACACTCCAGCTAATCAACTCAAAACCTTCGTCGGCAATCGAGTATCCAAGATACAAACTCTGACTGAGAACTTTGAATGGAAGCACATACCTTCAGCTCTAAACCCTGCTGATATCATCTCTCGAGGTGTAAATCCTGAAGAACTCTCATCATTGACTCTATGGTGGAATGGTCCCCAGCATCTAGACATTCCTGAACAATTTAGTGAACCTTCAATTACCAGTTCTGATGAGCTTTACATGTCAGAACTTAAAAAACAATCTGATATCAGCTTAACATCAATCTTGGACTCTAACTTTGAAAATGACCTTTTAAATATTACAAATAATTATGTAAAACTAATTCGTATTTTAAGTTATATTTTCAGATTACTGCATAATGTTGTCAGAAATACATCTCGCCATTCAGGTCCCTTCACAAACGAGGAACTTCAGAACGCAAAACTCTATTTGATTAGAAGGATACATGTAACAGTTTTCAACAAAGAAATTAGGAATGGGGGAACCATTAAAAAGTTTAGAGTTGTTATTGTTAAAACTCCTCAAGGTATCTTTAAAAGAGGAATTTCAAAAATATGTTTATTACCAAGCCCTTAAATTAATATTTGTATTCATATATTTGGTATTTTGTTTTAAGTGCAGTTTTCTTTCATATTGGTCATATTTTTTTTATTTTTCGTTATTTGTATTTTTATGTATGATTTATGTAATATTAATTGTTTTTTGAAATGTTATTTCAACGTGGGCCGGGATGTTGGCGCTGCGATCGTCATCCCCACCGCACACCCACACTTGTACACTCTCTTGCAAGGAACCACTGCACAAAGCAGTCGCAATAAATATTAATGTCTTAAAACTCGCATTTTTAATTAACTACAGTCCCAATCGCACTAATAGAAACATTTTTAAAAGGAGTTTTCATTTTTGAGCTAATTAATCTAATTGTGACAATGTATATTTCGGAATAAGTTCTACAAGTTATTTTGGAAAACGGATGATCATCCTATGAGTTGTCTTTATTTAGTTTCTTCCCTCCTATTTGTTAAAACGATCACTTACATCATAGCAATCATTACTTTATCCATCTTTGTGTAACTTATTATAGTCTCACTTGCAGCTGTATTCGCGTGATGTTTTTAAGTGTTTACTGGTTCAAATGCTAGGTTTTGGTTCTTCTAAGGAATTAAAAAAGTTGCATGGCATGTATGAAGGCATCATGAAGAAGTTAAATAACATGGATTCCGAATTTTCATTTCTGGCTTTTGTTACATTCCTCAGTACAACATCTGGTTTATTCTGGGATGTTTATAGAATAACATTCCATAAAAATGAAACTAGTGGATATTTGCTCTTCACACTTTCTGGAATTTTTTACCTGGTTTTTCTATTACAGTTGACGATTTCAGGTTCTGCTTTAACGAGCAGGCAAGTATTGTTAAAATCCACATACAGTGTTTACCTCACAAAACTGCGGAAAATCAGGACCAAATGAATTTCTTCAATAAGACATTGTTACAGGATAATGGCCTGACTTTATGGACGATTAATGTGATAGACAGATCTCTTGTGATCTGCCTCTTTGGTACTCTTTTAACATACGGAATAATTTTAAGAATATTATTATGATAAAAATTATTTAAATGCAGTTTTTAAGAAAAAGAAATAAAAAAAAGGAAATAAAAAAAATTTTTTTTATGGAAAATGCTCTTGTAATAATAATATTTTGCTTATATAGGGTTAATACTTCTCAACAGAGTTTCAACTAGGAATGTTAAAAAGTTTAAAAGTATCCGGGGGTTTTATTAAAATTTCTCTTATTTGATGCATTGAAATATGAATGTAAATCCATTTCTGTATAATATATTTCTAAAAATCATTATGCAGGATCTGTACAGAAGTTTTAGTGTTACATGAGCAAAATACCATTATGAATGATGCATTTTAATAAAAGGAGAATGTTTTGAAAATATATCATATTTTCCTTTCTCTTTTTTTCCCTTCAAGTGAGTGAATATTAACGTCGCACTGTTCAGCTACACGTGGGCTAGGTAAGGCCATGTAAGGGTACAACTGGTTCACAATGATGCTCAGATAACCTGTAGCATTCATGGTCTTCTCTACCACAACCACGGGTCCCAGAGATAACCAAGAGAACGTCCCCCAAAGCATAATACCGCCACCACCGGCCTGCGTATGACCTACTGTACATTGAGGGAGCAACTGCTGGCCTTGGAAGACGGCATATCCTGACACGGCCATTGGCGTAGTGAATGACAAACCGTGATTCATCTGACCAGGCAACTCTCTCCCACTGATCCATGGACCAGTCGCGATGTTCCCGTGCCCAGCCCAGGCGCATTTGACGATGACGCTTGGTCAGCAAAAACACACGAGTGGGACGTTTACTGCGTAGCCCCATATCCAACAGTGTCCACTGAAGAGTGTGCTCCGATACTATTCTACTTGGTCCTGCAATGTATTGGGCTGTCAGCTGAGCCACTGCCTAGCTCCGGTTTTGGTTCACCATGCGAGACAGTCTCCGTCGACCTTTTTCTTTGATAGCGTGTGGACGTCCAACACCATGTCTTCTACTGCTGGTTTCACCGTCATTCATCCACTTTGCATAAGCACTAACAACTGTAGATCGCGAACAACCCACGAGTCGTGCAGTTTCGGAAATACTTGTTCCGATCCTTCGAGCCATTACAATCTGCCCTCTATCAAAGTCGCTTAGATCCGCAACGTATCCCATCACACTCAGAAATAAGTGAATGAATGATTCTTCAGACTCTCCAGCAGCAGTTAAATACCACTTCTACCTGATCAAGTGCCTTTCACGTCATCCAGGTGAGTTCATTGCAAAATGTAGAGGTGGTCACAATGTTTTGGATCTTGAGTGTGCATTCAGGCATTATTTTAAAGTAAACTATAAGTTTTATGAAAGAGAACAATAATTTTGATACTGATAAATATCTTAAATGATTCTCAGAAATGTATTTAATACATTCTTTCATCTTAATCTGACATCACTAATGATTTAATTTTGAAAATTATATAACGAAAAAAAGACATTTTTAAATTACTCGCCAAATTTGCTGTTGTTCACTTGTTTAAATCAGAACCTTTTGGTGTAACCCTTGAGTCAGATGTGAAGTGGACGGTGAAACAGTTAAAAGCTTTTTGGCGCGTGAGCAGTTTTCGACGCCAAGACTTGGCTAACTGCAAAATCGCGTTTTTTTATTAAATTTTTTATTTTATAGAGCTTAATTTTTAAGTTAATGCTTTCAAACGTCACACATCGCTTGAAAAAAACGGTGATTTATGAATAAAAAAATCTAAGAAAAATAATTTTTAATGGGTTCTTGTAAAAAAAGTATTAGACGTAATTTATTTGATCCATAATTTAATTTAATCGTAATTTTAAAATCCGTAAATTT
This sequence comes from Trichonephila clavata, assembly GCA_019973975.1. Lineage (NCBI taxonomy): Eukaryota > Metazoa > Arthropoda > Arachnida > Araneae > Nephilidae > Trichonephila > Trichonephila clavata. The sequence goes on from BMAO01017250.1 coordinate 27,608, forward strand.
TAAGCAATTTTTTCAATCCTTTGTACAGATCTTGGGTTGTAATGTTTTACAAACGTAAAAAAATTTCATGAGATTATCTTTTAAAATGACAAAGTTATAAATGCTTAATGAAATTTTGAATATTTTTCGAAAAATCGTAAAAAAAAGTTTTTGTTATTTCATTTTTTAAATGACTGGTTCTAAATGGAAAGGCATGTAGTTATTTAGTGTAGAATATCGTTATAATAACACGGAAATAAATTCATACGCAACGATTTAGAAATCCTTTTCGTAAAAACGTATCGGTTTTAACTCATTTTAGAAAAAATCGTAAAAAAATTAAAAAAACATTATTTTGTAAAGAAAAAATTGTACCATATCGTGGCGAAATAAATGATCTTTCTTATTCTGTAATTAATTTTTGTCTGAAATTCAAAGAGAAAATTAGATTGTTATTTTAAAAACGTAGAAAAAGTCTGAACTTTACTCACCGCGGGTTCTTCAATGGCGTCGCAGGGTATTAGCGGAATAAACAATGAGAGGGGCTAAATAATTAGGTATTTTCAGGTTTTTAATTAATATATTTTTAACTAATTCAATATCGGAATATAAATGGTCAATGCGGCTTCCTCGGATCATCCCCGATGTTTTGATACCATCGGCCATTTTCTGCGGAGCGCGGGTCGTGAGAAGATCGACGAACATACACACATACATACATACGTTTGTTTACCCTCGGATTTTAATAGTGTAGATCTTACAAAGGCAGAAAAATCATCAATGACGAATTTTCAGTACCAAATGCAGCGATATGAAGCTAATAGTGGAAAACACGCTTTTACTTAAAAACAATAGTTACGATTCAAGCAGCTGGAGACGTCTTTTTATTTCTCTTTATTTCGAAATTGGTCGACGATATAATATGTAAATACCAAGTTTAAATTATGAATCAAATTTACTATTGTGGAAAAGTGAGATAAGTTGGGTGGAAGGAAAGAAAAACCAAAATAAGCTCTAAGGAAATCCGTTGTTTGGAAAAAGTGGATAAAATATACTGTTTTAAATATTATAGATTAAAGAAAGTAATATAGGTTGTAATATCGATTACATGATACACTTTCATTATTGCGTATGCATACTAATCGATGGTCAATTTTGTCGATGATCCATTTAAATACATTCCCCTGATTAGTGGTCTTCACGATAGAGTGCTGTTATGTATGGTGAGCTAATGTTAAATTGTTTACCTATCATTAATCGATGAATCAATATAAGAGAGTACCCCTTTGTATTCTTTTTTTAAGAAATCGTTAACATCTTAAGAAAAAAAGTTTCTTAGGGAAAAAAAAATCAAGTGGATATATGAAATAATATTGATTAACTCTAAAAAGAAAATCGAAGAACAAACCAGTTAGTTCCCTTTGAATCGTGCCAAGCGTTTTCTATTTTAAAGCTAAATATTGCATTTAAAAAAAAATGGAATACTCTTTGTCTTTTTGCTGTCTGACAACCAATTGATATTTGACATTTTATATCAAATGAAAAGTTTTTGAAAGAAAAATGCTGTAGGCAAGTTTTTCTTTGCCGTTTGGAGTTTTCCTTGAGCTTCCTTACAATGAAATTTATTGACAATTTAAAAAATGACGTAAAAGCCTTATTGCATTTTATACCACATTCTTTCGTTTATTAGTTAATTATTATTGCTAGTTCAGAGACAAGATACATAAAATTTTAAGATTTACTGAAAAATGTTCGCAAGCTTCCGGAAAAAATATGAAAATCTCTTCAGAACGATAAAATCGAAAAGTTTTGTAACCTTTAAGAATAAAAAGAGTAAAATTTGCAATATTGAAATGGTCGGGGCTAAGAATACTTCTGGACATTCTTTAACCGAGGATATCTTCGTAGTATTTAAAATATTTCAATTACTCGGAATTGATGTGATGAATGCGGAAAAGGTATACGACAAAAGTGAAATGAAATATGGATTGCTTCATCGTATATCAAGTTATTCCAAGATATTTGTATTTGCCATACAAAGCGCAGAAATTTTCATAACAATATTTTGGTTATTCTTTTCAGTCGACAAGTTGACTCGCTTACTTCAAATTTTTTTTGGAATATCAATGATAACATTTTATTGGTTAATTTATAAAAGACGCCGAGCTGTGCTGCATTTAACAGAAAGAATCAACCACATATATGAAATGCTACCAGAGTGCAATTTTAGAGGAAAGAAATATTTTTTTATTGCTATTTTCGTCTTTATACAAATTCTGTTAGTTACATGGATCACTTCGAGATACTCTAAGATTACCACGAGCACGTATCAGGAGATAAGTGATAAATTAAAAATACTTATTAATACAGATTATCAGCAACTGGCTTATTTCATCACTTTCTTATTTGCCATAGAGTACATTTTTTACTTCATAACTTTTACGGTGCTTTCTCTCTTTGTTGTCTACTACAGCCTTTCTTGCAAAGTTATCCGAGATCTCATTGAACATTTATTAAATGAATTACAGGATAATTGTTTATCGGAAAAAATGGACGATTTAATTCAAGTTTATGGTGAAATCTCAAAATGTGTGAGTATTATGGATGATAAATTTTCATTTCCTGCCTTTTTATCCGTTTTCTTGAGTATGATAGCACTATTTTGGAGAATTTATAAATTTACAACGAGAGCAACTGTAAGAAACATATATATTCTTTCGCTTACTTGCTCCTCAATATTTTTTACATTCCTGCTCATAATAATTCTAACATCAGCGTCCCTGACAAATGAAATTGCAAGCAAAGCTAAAAATTTCATAAACAATGTGGCCTACCGAATTCCAAAAGAATCGGAAAGAATAAAATGTATT
>BMAO01017251.1:0-14953 GCA_019973975.1 Trichonephila clavata
TGTAATTTCATACGTTTTGTTTTTACCTTCTTAAGTGCGGTCAATTGGCTTCAGTACGTAAAATTGCATTTAAGAAAATTGAACTAAGATCATCACATTGGGCTGGCAAAAGCAGTGTTAAGGGAAATTGCACATCAAATTCGAATAGGCATCAGTGAACAAGGACAATGCAGAAGGATGGCTCAAATACATGTTGAGGAAGAAGCAGGTGGTTGTAAGATTGTAATTTTTTTTTCAAATTATACTTTCACATTGATAAAGTTATTCAGTTCTGTTTGTGTCAATTAATGTTAGTATTGTATTTCATTTTTCAATTTATTTTTAAGCTCAGGATATATACAATTACAATTGTATACTCAATTATATATATACAATTTGTGTATATTTCATGTACAAAATACTAATTTTAATTATGTACGCTAATGGATCTGTTTGGCATGATTTCAAAAATATCTCCACAAACAAGTAGCGTATCAATTGAAATCTTCCAAGTATTTTATCTTTTTCCAGTGATTCTAAATTAAATAAATAGATAATTTTTATTTTTTGGTACATACATTTTTTTTTCTTTGTCAACCATTTACATAAAATCATAAGATATTGCCAAATACTGCAATATGCATTCAAAAAGGGAAAATTATTATATGACTGTTTTTGCACAATAATATAATTTTTGCACTTGGGTGTAAATTTTTCCACTAAATTCTTGAAATTTCTAAAAGTTGGGGCAATAACATTAGATTCGCAAAGGATCTATTTTGTGTGATTTCAAAATTTTATTTGATATTACTGTGAAATACAAATGGGAAAATTCAGATTATCTGATGCATATTTTGTTTGTTTTGGTATTTACATATTATTGCAACTGTATTGGCAACATTATATAAAAGGAAGCACTTGGTTGCCAATTCACCGTGTGCGACACATAGAAAATTGGGGTTGACATAGTACCTAAGTACCTTTGTTTGGAACTATTTTTGGTGATTTTATAAAATATTGAACTTTTAATTTGTTTTTGATAGCTTTTTAACATTTAAGTTACTTATAGGTAGCTGTACCCAGTCACACATTCCAGTGGCTCAGTCTGGTTAAAAGGAAAGAAAAGAGAGCCCTCATTTCTAATATTTTTGACCGCCTGCACTTGAGGTATGACTTTTTTTTTTATAAAAAAATATGTGTGAATATACATAAGCAAAACTTTTCTAAACAGATTTCATTTGTAATTTGTTAACAGAATAATACTCCAAGCTATTATGGCTTTTTTGTCCTTATGTTATGAATATAAAATTTACACTGTGCTGAGGTGCCAAGTTTGAAAATAAATTTAAAATAACTCTTCTTGAGGTTAAAAGATTAATTTTACAATGCTTATGGGTAGACATTTTGTGTTGCTTCATTGTCTGTGAAGATACCAAAATTGTCTGGTGTGCCTACTCTAGAACAGCAGTTGCCAACCTCCATGAGTCACTCAATGATAACTTTATAAATATGGCAGACCACTAAAGCTATATTTATGTCTATTTATGTTTCTATACACCTGAAAATAAATTTCATGGAAAGCAATAACAATCCAACAATCAACAGACTGAATTGTTTTGCCACCAATTTACTGTGGTTACCTAAGTTGACTTTCAAATTTCGATGGAAAATCTGAAAAAATTGCTAAACTCAGGAAATTTGCTAAAAGTGGTAACTAAAAGTTTTTATTAAAGTATAATCCATAATATGTTTTTTGTTGCTCATCTTTTTTTAAACTGAATCTTCACAAAAGGGTAAATAATCTCAATTTTTCAGTGGACCATCAAAAATTTCTCACCAATTGGTGACTGCTGCTCTGGAACACCACAACGGTACTTATGTATTAGCATCACTGTAACAAAATTGGTGCCATGCGTATTGCACCTTCTAACATTTTTTATGGGGGGGGGGAAACAGATTTGGATGGAAAATAGTGTGATTTGCATGGCGGCAATTTGGCTGCATAGTCATGCTAATATTTAAGTACCCTGACAACAAATAATTGTCCATGTGTGAAGCAGTCAGTATTGTATTTCCTTAGTTATTATATTCCATGGTCAGGTAGACTAGTGTAATTCCAATGCATCATTCATTCTCTATTCAATGATTCAGTTCATCTTTTCACATTTTGTTAACTTTGCAGACAACACGGCAGACAAGTACACAGCACAAAGAACATTACACGATTCTGACTGTACAAGCCAAACACGTAAACATCTTTCACATGACTTGCAGCGCCATCTATATAATTAATATTTAATTTACAACAGTCAGTGTTTAGATATAAGCCACTCTGTTTTTAAGATAGGCCCTTAAATTTGTTGATAACAATTGCTAATGCTAATTGAATAGTAAATTGCAAAAGTCTTCCATCATTATCAATATTTTGTTGCAGATTTCTACTGCAAAATCCATGTTTATATTTGAATTTTTCTTGCGTATTCAAATAAAATATCTTCAACCTCTCTTTGCGTTGAAATTGAGCTATGTTAATTGATGCACAATAGAAGTTAAATATTTCATTAGGATTTTTTTTTATTTTCTCCCTTTCTTTTGGTACCTGGTTTTTCCTTTTTTTTTTTAATGTTTTGAAATTTTATATGTTTTGGCTTTAATTTTTTTCTTTTTAAGTGCAGTCAGTTAGCTTCACTACATAAAAATAATGCCTTTCAGGAAATCAAACTTAGATCATCATACTCACAAGGAAAAAGTAGTGCAACAAGTGTAATTGCGCATCAAATTGAGGAGGAACAGGCATCAGCAAACGAGAAAAGCAGGCAAAGAATGGCACAAGCACATGCTGAGGGCACAGCAGAGCAACAGGCAGCCAAACTTGAGGATGCACATTTGCGAGCCCAGCATTCATGTTTTGCAACATCAGATCTGATCTGTTCTCAACAAAAGGAACACAGTAGGTTGCGAGGGGCTGAAAGATGTCAACCAGAAACAGCACATCAGTGGCAAACATGATTTTGGAGTGAGCAATCGCACACTAACAGTCACCTTGCATTTCAGTACAACCCAAAAGAAGATTATAGATTGACCCAGCATATTCTCATAAGCACAATGACTGAAGTGTATCTTTATTGCAATTCTCTGAAATTTAAGGGCGAAACAAAAGGAATGTTTTGTACCACTGGAAAAATTAAACTGTCTCAACTTGGAGAACCACCAGTACCATTAAAAACTTTGCTCGCTAGATATACTGCAGAATCAAAACATTCCCTATACACCATCAGGAAATACAATTCATGTTTCCAAAAGATATTGTTTGGAGAAATGTGCATTTTTGAACACATTTCTGATTTAACAGAAATATCCATAAGCATTGTAAAACTAACCCATTGCCCTCGAGGAATCCAAAGTAGAGCAATTTAAAATTTACCTTCAAATTTGAGGTCTCCACTATAAATACAATGTCAATAAATTTAAGTTCATAACATAAAGACAAAAATAAGTTGTAATAACTTCAAGTATTTGGTTAACAAATTACAAATGATATTGGTTAAGTAGAGTTTTGTGTATATATATTTATACATTTTTTAAAATAAAAAATCATACCACCAATGCAAATGTTTAAACATACTGAAAACATGTGCTTTCTTTTTAACCAGACTGAGCCACAGCAACGTATGGCAGGGTACAGCTAGTATATATATACAATTCTGAAATAGAAAAAAGATTGTTAAATTTAAGTGTGGTAAAAATATTTACTCCTGTATTTTAACTTCCAAAGGAAAAAATTCTGAAAAATTGTCTTTTACTCTCTCAAAAATACATGTCATGATAAAACACTAAATATATTAATTTAATATTTAATTTACACACACACACTCAAAGCAATACTAAATACTTTAAAAAATAATTTATTCATGTTAAGTAAAAAAATTTCAATAACTACAATGCAACAAAGATAGTTATTTTAAACATTTAATGAAAAGATGAAAAAGAAAACATTATTATATACTTTTATAACATTAAAGACATTTAATGCAAATGTTATTAAAAAGGCTAAACTCGACAATCCTAATAAAATCAAGCTTACTTTTGGGGCAGGACAGAGTTTTGCAATATGTCCTTTCAGATTACAATTTGAACAAGTTATCTGAGCTCTTTCATGATAACGATTAGAAAATCTCCCTGAACCAAATGTATCAGCAGTATTTATATGCCATGGGTCTGAAACAAATGTGTTAAAGACAAAAACTTGTTATAAACATATGTTTTTATTTACAGTGTACCTGAAATAAATACAATTGAGAAATTGATTCCTCAGAACAAAAGCAAAGCAAGAATTTATATCATGTTTAAGCATTAAAATTCACAGTATTTATGTGTTAGCATAACTGCATCCAAATTGAGGCTATGAGAATTGTGCTATTTTCCATCAAAATCTGACTGAGGTCTTTTTTTAAAAAATAAAACATTAAAGAATCTTTTTGTTTTCATATCATGATGTGATTCACGTGGTACAAATTTTGTTGAAGTGATGCTAATAAGTAAGTACCAAAATTACTTGTTAGCTATGACAAAAGTAATATTGTATTTATTCATATGTAGATATATGAAAGATATACAATTCAAAAATGGACATCTTTATAAAGAGGAAAAAATATAACACAGGAAAAAAATATTTTTAAAAACATATTTTATACAAAAAGTTTTTAATTAAGTTAATAAGGCAGAAATAAATTACTTCAGAACTGAAAATATATTTTTGAATTTTCAAGTGGAAAAATATAAATACGGAAAATTTTTCTAGTATAATATCTATGAGACGAGCCTTATAAAAACACAAATAATTGAATACATATTTGATTTTTACAAGCGTTATACCCCTTTTGGTACTGTTTGGGGGGGGGGGCAATTTTGGTGATGGTTAATTTTTTTGACTAAATTGTAGTGTAGAATAGAGGGCCCCTAAAACTTGACGAAGTTTATCTGGATGCCAAAATGAATTCATTACTTTGGCTTTGCTTCATTCCTCTTAGAACATCTATGCCTAGGTATAGGTAGTTTGGTAAAAAAACTGGCTTCGCTAAGAGGCCTTTATTCTACACTTTAACCACATATTTTATTGGTGACAACACACAATATACACATAAAATTAATATTTGTTAATAATGCAAATAAATATTTGTTCTCAGAATTATTTACTTTAAAAGCATAAACATTTTAAAATTGTTAAAAATTTTTTTCAAATGGGCTGCAACTTGTTCTGAAAATGTGGCGGTAAAAGATTATCAGAGGGAATATTCCGTTTGGCGTCTGTTATACTATTTTTGATGACAATTGACTGTGCCAGCGAAATGGGAAAGCACTGATTTTTAATATAATCAACTGGTGATTTTTTTGTAGCATTTTTACAGCTCCCTGAAACCGAAAAGTACTTACCTTTTCATACAAAATTAGAACTAGTTAAATATTGTTATATAAAAAAACATTTGGCGTCTAAAAGAAAGAAAAAAAGGATGGAAAAAGGAAAATTACCTTCTTGATTTGAATTAAGATAATTGCTTGGTAAACTATTACGTTTGACTTGACAAGATTCTGCAAACATCCTTTCAGTAGAAGAATCAGATTCATCACTATCTGAGCTTAACACAATGGTCTCCCTTGTTATATTTGTTTGAAATTCTGTTTCATCAGATACAGTAACATAAACACTGTTATCGCTATCACTACTATCACTTTCAACAATCACAAAGGATTCACCCTTAGATTTTTTACTCAAACGTGTATTACTAATAGTTTGCTTCAAAGAATCTTCCCCACAATGAATTTGTCTAGAATTAGGTCTTGAATTATTTCCTGTAATACTATCTACAATTTTTGACATTACACCACGTTTTCTCTTGACTGATTCATTGGTTCCAGTTTTTTTAAAGCATTCATTTCGTGATTTTTGAATTGCACGGCTATTTTTTGGAGTTTCAAAACTAGTATATAAATTGGAATGCTTTATTCCATCTGAAGAGAAGGGATCTACATTCGAGATAGAATTTCTTTTTGTGTTCTTTTTGTACTTTTGGTTTCCATTAATAAGTTCATTTTCAGGCATAAAAGAAACTGATTTTGATAAAACAGAATTAGATTCTGGTTGAATTGAAGTAATTTGGGATGTATTTACATTTTCTCGGAATATATTTACATTTTCTTGGGATAAAGTTGAATTATCAGCTAAATCATGGTGAATTAAGCTGTAAAGCTCTGCTTCAATATCACTATCTATCCGATCACTGTAATATGATCCATGTTCACTTGATGCATCACTCCAATTTTCATCCATTTTCCTCTCAATAAATCTTTACTATATCTAGAAAATAGAACATTTTCAATATTTATTGGGGTGTATATAAGGGTGTAAAAATTTTTAAATGACATTTATGAAAATTACTGAAGTTGTAAAGAAGCAAATGCATTTTTCAGACTTTACATTGTAGCCGCTTCCATGAAAATTAAAATTCTTAAAAACTTTGAAATTGGCTTTGAAGTAATTTCATTATGTAATTAAAGCAATTACAGAACAAACAGAAAAACGTTGCTTACAGTAGAAATTCAGTTTGTACTAAAATGTACAACACAGTTTCAAGAAATTTATACATTAAAGGATAGAAGCTAAATTTGAATTCAACATTAATAGATTCTGACAAATGTCTGTGGGCGTATAAATTTGGCACAGTAAAACATTTGGTACTTGCGTATTATTGCAACAATCACCGACATTCAAGATAACTCGCCAAGTTGGCAACCCCAATTTTGCATGTGTCGTAAGCGCTGAATTGAAAATCACGTGCATCGTTTCATATAATGTCGCCAATAGGTTGCAATAATATACAAGTACCATTTATTTTTTATAAAAACCTTAACAGATCAAAAAAATTGTAATCTGTTATAGTAATTAAATCAAAATTTTAATATTAACCTCTGCCTAACCCCTAAAGTGCCGACAGGGTATATATATCCATCTTGTTCAACCAGTGTGTTATCTCCCCCTGTTCTTCCAAAATGCAAAAATTGGTAAAAAAAATCAAATCTAATTTTTTTTTAGCCTAAATTATTCTTCATATACTTTTCTATAACCTCGCAAAATTTGAAAGTTCTAAACTTAAAAAACACAGAAGGGTGATAGCTTTTATGTTTGTTTTTATTCACATCCCTATGGCAAATCAAAATTTTAAACTACTTATCTCAGAAAGATAAAATAAATAGTTTGTCTTCATTTAAAATGCTAAGACTTTTTTTCTATTGTGCCTAATGCTTTGAATTTTTTTTTTTTTTACCTTTTGCTAATAGCACATGTAACAAAAGTTGGTATGCATTTTTGAATCAAAGCAATACTTTTTTCTAAAATCATTGAACTCAGAATTTACACATTTTTTAAGGAATTTTCAATAAGCCTTCACAAATAATTATACAAATTAATAAAAATGAATTAGTCACTTCAAATTTAAAAGCTGTTTAAAGGCAAAAAAAATTTTTTTTAATTTTATTTCAGTCTATCCTCTGACAACAGAAAAAGGTGATTTTTACCAAGGAGAAATGTAACCCTTTCAGACATAAGTTTCCTTCACCAATATGTAAATATTGGATTCCATAGTACCATTGCTGAAATTATATAAGTTTTTAATTGTTTTATTTCATGAATGAGGTAAGAAGATGAAGATACTATAAAATGGTACATAAAAACAAGTTTGATTGTATCTATGTTCAACATACACTTGCTCAGAAAGTCTGTGTACAGATGATAATCTTTCATATTCATACAAAGATCGCTAATTAAATGAAGTCTTTCTAAATCAATATTATTTTTATTGATTCCTCTAACATCATAAATTCAAATAGTACAAGCAACAATCATGATATTACATAAAATACAAATATTTATAACTTGAGAACGACACAAATCGTATGCATCAAAAGTCTGCATAGACTGGAAAAAACCTTTATAATAATTGATTGTAACAAAAAAATTAATGCTTTTTAAGCTATTCAGTTCTTTCAATACCTCTTTCAACATACTTCGCAGGAATTAAACTAACTTAGTCGTCTCACCTGTGGTTATTTTATTCCATTCTTCTACTAAGACAGATTTGAGCATTTCCTATGATGTTATTACATTTTCCCTGATTATTCACTCATACAAATCCCACAAATGCTGTATTGTGCTTAGGTCTGGGATGGCTTACGGAATTGGTTTGGGACATGATAGAACAGCCATGGCTTCACAATGTAAGCCCTTTGCTTAGTACTTTTGTCCTGCTGAAAGTAAAAACCATCACTCACAGCCAGTTTCGTGGCACTTGCCCTGACATTTTACTTCAATAAGTTCAAGTAAACACTTTTGTACATTGTTGATTTAATAAATTCCAGTTTACCAACCCAAAGGCTTCCTACCCACCCCCAAACATTATACCTCCTCCATGTTTGATAGTCGAAAAAAGATTCTCTTTCTTAAGATATGTGCAGGAATTTTTGCGAGTATAGTCCTTTTTGATGCCGAAATTACAAATATTTTCAATTTAATATGTTACACTTTTCCAATAATTATCTGTCCTATTTAGGTGGGTTTTTTTTGACAAAGGTCATTCTTATCTTTGTTCACTCGAAAGATGAATGAATGGCTTTTAAAGCGCAACTCAGCTACGATAGTCCTCTTTTTTCAGCTCTCTCTGAATTGTTGTTACAGTCACATTTTTGCCCTACCTCAGCAACACTTACAGCTATTTGTGAAGCTTATAGTCCTTGATTTATTTTTATAGAGGGTATTACAAAGCAAGATTTTCGAGGTGACACTGCAGAGGCAGCCGGATCTTGGCTTAGTAATTAAAATTTCAGTTGATTAGTAGTTTATGGACACTTTTTGAAGTAATGAATGTCTCTTATTGACAGTTTCAGCAATTTCTTCAAAATTTCTTTTTCTTAAGATCTATGATGTTTTTTCTTTCAATAACATATCAATCTCTTTTCTGTTACCTGCCATTGAATCACACAAGCTTTCAAATCTCAAATCCTAAAAGCTTATAACTACTTAAAAACCCGATTTAGTACAATTATTTTACAATAAAATGTCTTTAAAAACTCTATTTTGTAAGTGTATGCAGCCTTTTGGCACAGGTGGTTGGTGATTATTTGGTGGCCATTCTTGTTTTTTCATGTTAAGATCAATTTTGTTGCTGTTGTTTGAATAAGGAAATTCTGAAGAATCCCTGGAACAGATTTACTGTACGGTCATCCTTGGCGCGATTTTTTTTCTTTGGCGATAAACTTTTTAATATGGCAACCCCCCCATACGACACAACAAGAAATTGCTGTACGAAAAGTAATTACAGTAACCCTATTGGTCAACAGAATTTAGCCGCCATTACTTAATTTTCGTTCGACCACGTTGCATGTGTGCTTTTTTTTAATCTTCAGCTCCTGCGTTCTTTTCGTGATGGTTGCATGGGGAATGTCCGAGGTAAGTGTGAGAATGATATATATGTGGTATGATGAGAATGTTAATTTTAGATATTTGTATGGATTAGATAAATGGAAGGGAAGGAAACACTTGAATTTTGTATGAAAGCGGGTTTGATTGCGAATAGATATGAGTGTTGTAAGGATATGAAATTGGTTGAAAGGCACGATATAAGTGATGGTTTTGAATGGAGGTGTAAATAAATCTAAGGTGAAAGGACAAATGCATGACGTCAAAAGGAGTGTGAGAAAGGTTTTTTTTATAATTGAGTTGGACATCGAATGAGATTTTAAGTTTATTTGTGGTGAGTCAGAATAAGGTTGATTTTAATATGAAAGAGTAAATGTTCTAAGACTGTGTAATTATCATTTTCAGCGATTTGGTCGCCATTTTTTTTTGCGCAGGCAACATTTTCACTACGCTGTTTCCTTTAAATCTCGTTCGTACAAGAAGTCACCATTTTGGCGAGATTTTGAAAAAGTCGCCAAGGGTGACCGTACAGTAAATGTTTACCGAATCCGACATGTATGTGGATTTTCTGAAGCCAGATTTTAATTGTAGTTATAGCGTAAACACGTAAGATATTAACCATTGACTGTACGCAGACTTTCGGAGACAAGTGTATGTCTGAAATCTGATGAAAAATTACATTCAGAATAGCAAAAGAAAACAACAAACATACATTCAGAAAAGCAAAAGAACGGTTAAAGTGGAGTATAGGGGGGGGGGCCTTTGCGATGTCAATTTCTTTTGGCGACCGAAATCGATTGCCAAGCTACTTCACTTAGCGACAAATGTCCAGAAGCCAGAATGAATTCGTTATCTCGCCATAATATCTGTATAAAAATAAAAGAAAAATGGCCAAATCCAAAGGGCCTCCCCCCCCCCTCCTATACTACACTTGAACCAAATAAACATATTCTGAAGTCAAGAAACAAAACCAATAAGTACTGAATTAAATTTTACAAAATGACTACCTGTAGCATATTATAGAAATAAAGATTTCTTTCTCATACTTGCATGTGTTGAATCAAGATCTGTAATAAAATACATTAAAAATTAGTTTTTACATATATTCATTTAAAAAAGTACACAGCTTTTTCCCTAACAAAAATAATTTCGCACTTCACGTAAAAGTTTACTACTCGAAAGGTTTTAAATATAAACATATTACAGTTACAGCTATTAAGTTCTTACACGTGGTCGTGAGTTTAGTTAAACAGATGATGTTTTTTAGAATAATTTTTCAGTAAAATCATGTTTTTGAATCAAAATTCTATACATTCGGACTTCAAATAAGAAAAATAAATAAGTTCATAATTCATTACGTTATTTAATTGGTTAACTTATTTAAGATACATAACAATTGTCGCATAGCAACGATAGTGACAGATAAAAGGAACAAACAAGGCCGGACGTGTAATGCGCAATTTCGTTGGCAGCACCTATTCCTATAATCTACAAACAAGGATGGGTTACTTTGATATTTTTGGCCTCTTTTTGAAAATCGCCAAGTTCATCGTTGGCTTAATTGAACCTACTAAAATCATTCTTGCTATAGCGCTCGTGCTGAGAGGTTCGTATATAAAATTCTAGCGGGGAGATTTATTGATTAGGTATTTTATAACTTTGAATTATAATGTTTGATTGTTACATTTTTTTGCAGTTTTTATATTGTATTAACATATTTGCTGATTTATGGAATTTCTAACTTATGTGAACAACTAAAAACTTTGATTCATAATTTTGAAATATTATTATTTTACTCTTTTTATATATTTTTTTATTTTATTTTGTGCTTTGATTTGATGTAATTAACATTTTCCGTTCATCGACTTTCTAGCTTCTGCCGTGTAAAAGCTCGATTCTCCGATCACGTGATGTAAAAATTTTATGCTTTGATTATTTATAATGTTTTAATAATACGTTTTAAAATTTCCAGGTATTTACCATTGTAGCAGATTCATTATTTTTTTAGTTCCTGCTGGGTGATTGTCCCCTTGGCGGATCTCGTGAGTGTAAAACTTTTTGTCGTTAAATCGAAAGTTCTATTGATTGTTATGAAAAATTAACGTAAATATATGAGGTAAATTGTTTGGCTAAATTTTTAAATGATTGTGAGAATAATAATAGAAAATATAAATTTTCTGGAGGTGTTCTTGTAAAAGAAGGGTGCCCTGCTAGGATCCTACCAAAGGTAATAACACTATTCTTAATAAGAAAATACATTTATTTAATTAAAGTAAGAAAAAAATCATTATTGGAATGTATTATCTATTGCAAAAAATTTATACGAATCACATGTAAAGATCTACACAATATGTTGAGATTTAACTTTCCCTTAACCTTTTCCATATCATGAGTGAAATTGTAGATTTAGATATTTAACACATTTGCTAACATGTGAAGCTTCCTAGACATATAAAAGAAAAACTAGTTGTATAGAAATATCAAAGATTCTATATTCCAATTATTAATGGAATATATTCTCTCTCTGGGTAGAATCACTCTTTATAAAGACTATTAAGGGATCAGTATAATATATTTTTCAAAGTATAATCAAGCATTTCAACTGGTTTATAAAACTTCTATAGAGTTCATTAAAGCTAATCTTGAAGTGGGTATTGAAAAATCTTCAGTATTAGAATATGTATTCGGTTAATAGAAGTTTAATTGTACTTGACTAATAAGGAATGCTTTAATCTGTTGCTCATGTTATTATTAATAAATTAAATACAGGAAATATGTATTGTGTTTCAACATTCTGAGAGAAAGGGTGCCCAGTTAAAAATTAATTGCATTACGCCTTCAATGCACTTGGAAGAAATGATTAAATGATCTTGTTTTCCAATTTTGAAATGCGAAGGGAAATTTCTCTAGTAGCTCATTGGAAGGAATAAGTTCAATCAGATGTAAACAAATAATGGAAAATTTTAAAATTGCATCGACTGATAAAAAGCCTGCTTTCAATAAATATTTTGATGATATTTATTGTAATTCAGCCTACTAATAGTATAAGTCACATCATCTACTTCTGCATGCAATACTGATAAAAATATATATTGTTAATCTATATTCACAATACATGAATGTCCAATTATTTTAAAATGAAAATTTAACTGTCAAGCAGATAGTTTGTTGAAAATACAGCATGACACATATTTAGCACATTATAGAATTTTAAATCGTACTCTCCCAGTTTATATCCTCACAACCTATTTCCATTTCAAAATGAATTGAAGATTCCTGACAGATATTTATGACCAGGCAACAAATTCTTGGTTTGTAAAATCACGGACTAATGGAGATGTATTTTATGTTGTTAAAAAGATTATGGTAGCATTTCAGAAAGAGGCTATGTGTGTGTGTGATCAATGCCATTACAGGTGTGTAAAATTATCATGTTCGGCTTGGTATACATGTGAATGCTCAGATAATCATGCACCATGTAAACATATTAAGTTCATTCTTAAATTGTTTGAGAGATTCCATGTTGTTGAAAATGTTGAATATACTTCTTTCCATATCTCAGATAGAAAGTGTGGTATGGGGTCTTCCGCCAAAGAAATATGTAATGACATAAGAAAAACCAGGAGACTGAACTTCTACTTGTAGTATTAAATTGTTTATTGCAAGGTAAAATAGTTCAGGAACAATTGTCTCAACATGCAATTCAGTAAAGAAAGGTAAAAAGTAATTACTAAAGAATTATTTACCTGATCCTCTTGTACCTACCTCCCAATCAGCATTTAAACTAGCAGTAAATATTTAAGCCAACTATTGGGGATATAAAAAGGAAAGCTCTGAAATGTTCTTTTTTTAGTTGTCAAGAAAGAAAACATTCAAGCTCTGGCAAGTCAGCATTACTCAATTCAAAAGCTATTTGCAAAAAAAAACTTAACTGTATCTTTAACACCTGATATATGCTTGTAGTGGAGTTGTTTTATGTTTTCCAAGACATTTAGCTATGTTTTTATGGGGTAAAGTTGTTGTATATTTTTATATCAGATGAGGAGGTAAGTAATTATCAAAAATAACCAAATTTTTGTCACAAATGGCTTATCAGTTAGAAGTATATAATTTAAAAATCATGCAGGATAGAGATTCCATTGCAGTTGAATGTTACCACACAAATTTTGGAAAGTGATGGGAATATGATAATTTTTTATATCATTCATTATTAATAAAATTTTAGGCAAAAAAATTGATTTATACTTTTGGAACATACGAATTTAGAAATTACATGTATACTTTTTGCAGGTAAGTGTTTAATATAAAATATATAGAATCGGGTGATGTTAATGCTTGCTATCAATACAAGCAAAACTATATACTAAAATAAGTAATATGTTTTAACTTATGTGTAAATAATTCTTAATAATAAATTATTCATCATTTTGATAATATTTGTGCTGTTTGTTATACAGGAATAGAACTCGAAAATCTGCCTCGCCTATATAGAAAAAGGTATTTTATCCATATGTTACATTTCATGGGTGATGAGGAAAGTGGTACTGAAAGTAATGATATAATGTGATTGTCTTTTTTATGGTATAGATGTACTAATAAGGATTTATTTTTTTTTTTTGTTCAGTAATGGACCAGTTTTTGATATACTATTTGTTTTATAAATACTTTAAATAGTTTTAGTTTTTCAGGTTGCTTTATATGTGTTATGTGTATCAACCAGATGAATGAAGTAAATATCCTTACATCTCTGAAAGTCTTGAATGACTTTTTGATCTTAAAAAGTGCTAGATGGAATTTTCAGCTGTGGTGACATATACATTATAATTGCATCACAGTTGTGAAAGACTTTCTAAAGCATTAAAGATTGTGTAATGTAATTAATTATATATATATAGTAATATTTATATGATGGGAAATGCAATACAAGTTAATATTTTATTTAGTTTTAAAAGCAATCAATTGTCTACTTTTTTTAAGACTGTCAACAATATTAGTTACACAACACTTTTTAATACAGTAGGTATAATCCAAAACCATTTGAAAAATACAATGGTTTGTGCAGTAAAGTAGCTTAAAGAGTGGTGCATTCCATCTTATGTCAAAGCGGTACAAGTAATAAATTTTTCTTAAATCGAAAAACCTTGTATAGTTGATTTTTCATAAATTTTTACAAGTTCCATAAGTAAACAATCATTAGCTGCATAGTTATTTATATTAAAATTTTAACATTTACATGCAACATAAATACATTTAAGAAAAAAAAAACGTTTAACAGTAATGTTTGTAAAGAAAATTAGGAAACTGTATTTCTTTTTTTAAAAAAGGTATAAAGTATTCATTCAGTTTTGAAATCCTAGAAATATTATGTAAGTCAATTATTTCTTTGCTACTTTCCATAATAAATGATTCTGTTGTAGCTAAGTTCATCAAAAATCGTTTCCTTCAACCACATAAGTTATCTAGAATCCTAAGAGGGTTTTCAGATAAAAATATAACTTAGTTCTT
>BMAO01017252.1:0-37555 GCA_019973975.1 Trichonephila clavata
AAGCTTAAGTAATGTCTATTTTAGCGATTGATACTGGTAGGTATTGGTAGTTCAATAGCAATAGTTGATTATGATGGTAACTGTTTTGTAGAGCGCAATTTCACCAGCAATCGTCATGCAGAATCATTTTTTTCAAATACTAAGTACTTTGTTTATAAGCCACAATAATAATTATGATAAAATAGATCATTTGGCGGTAGTAGTTGGACCAGGAAGTTTCACTGGAATTAGAGTTGGTATATCAGCTGCACAAGGTATAAATCTTGCTACAAATAAGCCGTTATACGGAGTTAGTGCGCTGGAAGCTCAAGCCTACGCAATATCTTTGCTTTGTGCAAATAGCAAAAAAAATATCAGAGCTATAATCAAAAATGCTCAAGGGTTTTATACGCAGTTATTTGATTTCAATTTATTGCCGCTATCTGGTCCAACTGCAGTACGTGACCCTGGTCACGCTACAAGCAGTACACATATGGATTGCAATTTAAATGCTAGCCATGCAGGACTATTAGTTCATTATAGACTGAAGAACAAGCAAAAATTAAAAGAAGTTGAAGCTCTATATTTAAATGAGCCTCAGTATATGAAATCATTATAAACTATTCTTTTGCGTACATGCTAATTTGGCTAAGCTTGTGCATCTGGTTTACTATCTCTTGAGCTACTTCTTTTATACTCATATCTGAATTTTCTATCTCTATAGCACTCGGTGGTGTAAATAAATTGTTAATCCTACATTGCTCTATCATGCTATTTACATTAATCACCTTCCTATTTTTTCTTTGCCTTTTTAATGCAATACGCTTTTGTAATGTCGGTAGATCACATCTAAGTACCACAGGAAGGATTTCTGTGTTCATTTTTTTACTAAGCCTTACTATTGAATCATACATCCTCATGTTCTGGTCATTATTTTCCATCAACTCATCAATAAATATGTAATTTTTTGAGTGAATTGGATAATTTTCTATTACCTGAAGCATAATTTGCATAATGCCATATATTCTATCTTGAACTTCTTTAGGTATTTGATCACGTTCAAAGACACCATCGTATATAGAGCAAGCCTGAACATTGTTATAGAACTACTATTTACAATTAATGCGTTTATCATATTAGATAATTCTATTGCTGTGGAAAGTTTACCACTTCCTGAAAGACCAGAGAGATATATGAAAAATCCTGCGGCTGTTTTTTTGTGTTAATATTACCATATTATTTTCAATCTTGAAACTTACATTTATAATAACATAAAAATAAAGCTTTAAAACATATGAAATATTATATAGAAAATTATTTTTATAGTTAAGATATTATGTAATTAGAAACGTAAATTCTGTATATAAACTCTATAATAACGATAACTATTTTAAGCAAGCTAGGCTCTGTGAACAAAATTTTAGAGTAACCATATGAGTGCTCCAACAAAATTCAAAAAACCCATAAAGACCTCAGCAGTCTTATCAAACGGGAGAAAATTCGTCTGAAATTTTGATTTTCCCGAAGAAGCACTCAATCAGATGCCGCTCTTATAATATGGTCATCATAATGTCTCTGTACTTTGCGATTCCGCTTTGGTGGAATAACAACAGTGCACCCTTGCTTTCAAGACAGGCAATAAAAGCATTGCTGTCATAGCCCTTATCGGCCACTACAGTGGAGCTAGAGACATTTTTAGTCAGAACTGATGCCTGAGTAATTTCGTTCCTTTGCCCTGGGGTCAAAATAAATTTGAGTGGGTTTCCCAACGCGTCAACAAGTGCATGAATTTTAGTCGTAAATCCACCTTTACTGCGCCCTAAGGTCTCTTGAGCCTGAGAATCTTTCTATATCCTACTGAACATGGATAGATCTGATGATTGTTCCATCAATTATAGAAATTTCCAAATCTGGATCTTGTTGCACATACTTGAGCAATTTGCCAAAATTCCCTTTTCGCACCACTTTTAAACCTCCTATGTATACTCCTGTAATTGCCGTAGATTCTTGGTAAGAGCCTCCATTGACAGCCACTTCGTACTATATACCATACTGCTCCATAAATATTCTCAACTTCTCTTCATTTTTACTGTGTATTCCTTTTTGCTCTTTAAAAATGCAAAAATTTGCTTCCAATTTTCCTTTTTTATGTGATATTTCATTACGGTAACTTCTCTATGTTTATAGTCATTAGGTTAAGTTACCGCTTTTTTCTCCATTTTCATACTTCCTCCCCTCAATTAATTTGACCCCGCTAAAATTTTGTTCACAGAGCCTACAACACAAAAGTGTTTGGTATTCAGAGAGCAAGACAGAGTGAAATAGACTTATTAGTTTACTACAAGCCTTTTTTCGTGTATAAATCTTCAGAAGATTCTAATAGAGGATTGGTGTTGTTAACAAAGAGCAGAGTAAAAAGGGATCTAGTCTATGCCTATCAGATTTTGTCTTACCTTAAACTGGATGATCATACATATACTCACCTCTCGTACGTTCTGAAGATCAAAAGTCGTTTTATATTTACCCATTTGGTATACCGCTTTGACGAAGTGAATGAAAATTCATTGATGAGAGTATCACTAGATGGAAATGTGATTGAGGGTACAGAATATCAATATAATAAAACTGGCTATATAATTCATGGTTTTGTTTATCAAGCAAGGAAAGACATTCAAGCAATTTTTCACCTGCATACACCTTCTATTGTAGCAGTTTCTTCTCTAAAAGATGGACTACTTCCAATAAGTCAATGGGCACTGCACTTTTACAATAAAATCTCTTACCATAATTATGACTCCCTAGCACTTAGCAATACAGAAGGAAAGAGGTTAATAGCTGATCTGAAAGAAAATTTTGTCATGTTAATGCGCAATCATGGATCTATAACGTGTGGTCGTACTATACAAGAAGCAATGTTTTACACGTATCATTTAGAACAAGCGTGCAAAACTCAATGCTTAACGTTAGCAATGAATAGGGAGTTATCAATCCCAAGTGAAGAAATTTGCTCAAAAGCTGTAAAGGATCTCCTATCTTTGAAAGCAATCTTGGTGAGAGGGATTGGCACGCATGGGTTAGACTAATTAAAAGTAAGTTGTAAGAGGCTTTCGCACTACTATCTGTCATCCAAGTAGGGAATCATATGCGTCAAGTTAAGAGGTTATGAGCAAATTAGAGAGGTTAAAGTGGATACTCTGACCTTACCCAGAAAAAGTAGAGAGAAAGTTAAGACGTTTTTGGATAAAATAAAACGTTTTTTCAAAATATGGCAAATAGAAGCAGCAGGATTCAAATTAGAAGCTGTTAAGCTGGTTAAAGAAACAGAAGTACAAAAATAGAAAAAGATCTAGGCATAGATGGCAGTATGTTAAGTAAGAAAATATGATGGAAAAATGTCAGAAGCATACGCATTTCCAGACAAAGGCTCCTTATGACAAAGAAAGATTTGATCTAAAAAAAGAACTAGCAAGAGTAACAAGAGAAAGAGACATAAAAAAAAAGCCCTGACCAAACAAAAAGAGTAAAGTATTCTTTTATATAGAAATTGCTATAAAATACAGGAACTATGTAGGGTTTTAGACATATCTGCTGGTGGTATGGGTTGCTAAGGAAAAAGCAGTAAGGAATTAGCAAGAGATGGGCTTCTAGCAGATATTCAAAAAAGCATCCAAATGCAGATCCCTAAAATTCACGCTGAATTAAAAGCTTTAGGCAAAAATTAAAACAGTACAAAGTGTGATGCAAGGTTCAAAAATAAAAAACAGCAAATAAGCAACCGAGTTGTGGCTCCGAACATATTGGATCAAAGATTCACCACTGATCAGCCAAATTGATGGCCGTTAATAAGCGCAAACCCGATAAAAATCTGCTGTTACATAGCGATCAAGGGTACCTCTCAAAATTACCAATTTCTATTGAATACAAAAAACATCATTTCCAGCATGAGCCATAAGGGATGTTGTTACGATAACTCTGTTGCAGAAAAGTTCACTCAAAAGGGAGCTGCTTATTGATACTTCTCGCTCAACAAACCAGAACTGCCATATTTGAATACATAGAAATCTTTTATAACAAACAACGTAGGCATTCTACTATTAATTATTGCATTCCTGCACAATTTGATGCATCATTCTCATGACAAAAACGTCTTAACTTTTCTCTACTTTTTCTGGGTAAGGTCAGTTTCCTAATTCCTCAAAAGGACAACAGTTTTTCTCTAATTTTATTTTTATAATACTGCTTAACATTGAAACCCCACTGATTATTTTGTGCACGTAGTTTAACACTATTTTAATTACTTGTCAAGAAAGTGTAATTATTAACTACAATATTTAATTAATAAAGCTTTATTTTTTTTAATAAGAAGCAATCTAAGAGCTTGTCCGCAAACCATAAAATTCAAGCATATTCCCTCTTTAACATCAATCTATTCATAGCCAGATATATAAAATTTTCAGTAGATGTTGTCAGCAAATCATATTCTTTCGATAGCCTTGTATCTTGAAAAAAGCATCTAATGCTTTAAGCTTAAGCACTAGATGGAGAAGGGAAAAACTCTGTTGCTAGCCTTAGATATAAAATCTGTATAGGAGACAAGAGTTCCCTTCTCAAAGTATAGGCTGGACGGTATCGTAGAAAAACCTAAATGGTTCTAATTCTGTATTCACAAGGTTAGCCCTACTTTTCATTTTAAATAGTAACGTATGGGGTTATATATGATCAACAACTTTTTGGGCATAGACATATCAAAAGATCGCTTTGATGTTTATCTCTCATTCATAAGTAAAAAAGGAAAACGTGAAACTAGGAAAAGAAGCTTTAAGAACGATGATAATGGGTTTCAAGGTCTACTGAACTTTCTACAAAAACATAACGTAGAACAAGTGAAAGCTTGTATGGAAGCTACTGGTTGTTATAGCGAAGCTTGGCTGAATTTCTACACAATTCTGGATATTTTGTTAGTGTTGTAAATCCTTATTGTATTAAATCTTATGCGAGGAGTAAGCTTGTAAGACAAAAGAATGATCAGACCGATGCAGAAATTATTGCTGATTATTGCCAAAGACAGGAACCTTCTCGTTGGACACCACCTTCTCCTGAAATGAAAAAATTAAAACATCTTTATCGTTGCTCGGTTGCGTTAAAAGATGAGTTAACATTAGTAAATAACCACTTAGAAAAAAAAGAGAGACTTCCCAAAGAAGTTGCAAATGCTTGGGAAGACCTTGCAATGAATATAGCTCAAAAAATAGAAACAATAAAAAACTCCGTACGTGAACTATTAAATCGACACAAAGAATTGTTGGAAAATTTTCAACTTCTATTGACTATTCCAGGCATAGGAGAAGAATCAGCAACAGCTATTTTAGCTGAAGTTCCTGACACAAAGGCTTTTAGAGATGCCAGGCAATTGGCAGCATATGCAGGAGTTATACCGAGAAATATAACATCAGGTTCCTCTGTATATGCCAAACCCAGATTAAGTAAATCAGGTTCACGAACACTACGTAAGGCAATGTATTTTCCTGCTATAGTAGCTAAAAATCACAATCCTATTATTATGACTTTTTGCAAGAGATTAAAAGAAAAAGGCAAGCATAATATGGCCATTGTGGGAGCTGCGATGCGTAAGTTACTCCATATTGTTTTTGGTGTTCTAAGTTCAAAGAAGGCTTTTGATTCAGACCATATCAAAAACTATAGGGCTAAAAGGTTGGCTGAAGGTTTAGTGCTTTAAAATCAAAAAATGCTTTCTATCACATCTTATGTGAAATAGTATCTTACACAAATTTATTGAATGTAGTTGGTTAGTGGATATGTTGATAAGTAAATTTCTGCTGTCTTATATGTAACTAATTTACTTATCAACATATCCACTAACTATAATCTGTGTACTGCTACACAGGATGTAAATTGAAAGTATTTTTTGATTTTATGATGTAACTTGAGCAATTTTTATAATTTTTTTGTTGACTGGTGAGACGGTATCTCCTATTCCTATTTATCCAAGCAAAAGTCCTTTCTACAACCCACCTTCTCGGCTGCACTTTAAATCCTGGCTCCACTTTTGGTAATAGCTCTGGTGGTGTATCTTTATGCACCCAAAATCTGCTCGGAGGCCTTTTGACAATTTCAATTTCTATGTCATATTCTCTCTTTATGTGATCTTTTAAATCTTTTCCTTGATATCCCATATCACCCCACATCTTCCTAACATTAGTGTGTTTTTTCCTCATATTATCCAGCGCTATTTTCACACCATCTCTGTCATTTTCATTTGCAGCCCCGACATAACAACCGAGTATAAATCCTTGAGTATCTGTAATTATGTGTCTTTTTCTGCCTTTTACTTTTTTACTCCCATCATAACCTTTGACCCCCCTTTTTCTGTGGTTTTCACAGATTGACTGTCTACTATACATGCGCTTGGCTCCTTATTCCTTCCCATTTTTGACCTACTGTATTTACTAATATCATAGTTCATTTTCTCGAAAATTCCTTGCTTTTTCCATCTTCTAAATTGCTCATATACTGTCTTCCATAGTGGAAAATCATTTGGTAAATAGCGCCATTGGCATCCTGTACGTAGCACATAAAAAATTGCAGATAATACCTCTCTTTTGCTATGTTTCAGCGGCCTTCCTCCTTTCTTGTATGATACTCTAAAGTGTTTCTCTATTAGCAACCACTCTCTTTCACTTAGATCTGTTGGATACTTCTTTCTCATTTCTAATCCCATTTTTAAAACTCATATACTATCCCTTTTCTTGTTTGCGGACAAGCTCTGATACCAACTCTCATTGTTGGCCAGTCAAATAGGAGACATTGCAGAGTTGTTTAATTGTGGAGCTGGCAAGAGAAGTAATAAATTTGCACAAAGCACCCTCAAGCAGAGCAATTGTATCGTATATTTTATTGCGTAAAATGTTCTGTTTTATATATAACCAAAGCCTCTCAACAGGATTTAGCTCAGGTGAGTACGGAGGTAGGTATATAATATCGATATTTTTAGGTACCTTTAAATTTTTTGACCTATGCCAACTAGCACAATCCATAACGAGAAAAGCCTCTCGTGTTTCTAGATATTGCGACATCTGCTCAAGAAATATGTTCATGCAATCAGTGTTGACATTTGGTGCAAATAAGCTAGAACTCTCTCCATTTCTAGGATTAACCGCACTATAGAGATAGAAATTTTGCCTACCTAATTTTGTTTTAACCTGTGTTCTAATCCCCTTTTTAAACCACCCATGTCCAACCTTTGAATGTGTGCCAAACCGTGATTCATCAAAGAAAAATAGCTCTTTTTCTGGATACTTGCTAATAGCTCCATTGAGATTTTTTTTTGAATTCCTCTTGTTTGCTTTTATCTTGTCCATTATGAACTGGTCTTGGTGTAATATATGAGAATTTCATCTTTTGCATATAGCGGTGTACTGTAGATTTGCTGATATTTAATCTGAACTTTTCCTGGATTCTTATTCTCATTTCTTTAATGGTAATATTAGGATTTTCTTCTATCCACTCTTCAATTTGCTGTAGTTGAACCTGATTTAATTTAGTTTTTCTACGGCGTTGTGGAGGAGCAAACAGTTTTTCTTCTCTGCCAATTTTCAAGAGTTTTACCCACGAAGTTAGTGCGCTTCTTGAAATGCAATATATTTTTGCTACAGCCGTTATACTGTACTTTTTTGCTGCAATTACAGCATTTAGTTTTTTTGAAACATATGCATTATTCCTTACTTTCTTCAGCATTTCTTTTGCTGATTCTACTACTTTTTCATCCAATAATTTTGATCTTAATGCCATTTATACCTCAACTATTTTACTTACTTCATTATGGCTTTTCTTCCATCTTTGTCCATCTGTTTGCCGTGTAATGGGAATTGGTATTACCAAATGATTTTCCACTATGGAAGACAGTATATGAGCAATTTAGAAGATGGAAAAAGCAAGGAATTTTCGAGAAAATGAACTATGATATTAGTAAATACAGTAGGTCAAAAATGGGAAGGAATAAGGAGCCAAGCGCATGTATAGTAGACAGTCAATCTGTGAAAACCACAGAAAAAGGGGGGTCAAAGGTTATGATGGGAGTAAAAAAGTAAAAGGCAGAAAAAGACACATAATTACAGATACTCAAGGATTTATACTCGGTTGTTATGTCGGGGCTGCAAATGAAAATGACAGAGATGGTGTGAAAATAGCGCTGGATAATATGAGGAAAAAACACACTAATGTTAGGAAGATGTGGGGTGATATGGGATATCAAGGAAAAGATTTAAAAGATCACATAAAGAGAGAATATGACATAGAAATTGAAATTGTCAAAAGGCCTCCGAGCAGATTTTGGGTGCATAAAGATACACCACCAGAGCTATTACCAAAAGTGGAGCCAGGATTTAAAGTGCAGCCGAGAAGGTGGGTTGTAGAAAGGACTTTTGCTTGGATAAATAGGAATAGGAGATACCGTCTCACCAGTCAACAAAAAAATTATAAAAATTGCTCAAGTTACATCATAAAATCAAAAAATACTTTCAATTTACATCCTGTGTAGCAGTACACAGATTATAGTTAGTGGATATGTTGATAAGTAAATTAGTTACATATAAGACAGCAGAAATTTACTTATCAACATATCCACTAACCAACTACATTCAATAAATTTGTGTAAGATACTATTTCACATAAGATGTGATAGAAAGCATTTTTTGATTTTAAAGCACTAAACCTTCAGCCAACCTTTTAGCCCTATAGTTTTTGATATGGTCTGAATCAAAAGCCTTCTTTGAACTTAGAACACCAAAAACAATATGGAGTAACTTACGCATCGCAGCTCCCACAATGGCCATATTATGCTTGCCTTTTTCTTTTAATCTCTTGCAAAAAGTCATAATAATAGGATTGTGATTTTTAGCTACTATAGCAGGAAAATACATTGCCTTACGTAGTGTTCGTGAACCTGATTTACTTAATCTGGGTTTGGCATATACAGAGGAACCTGATGTTATATTTCTCGGTATAACTCCTGCATATGCTGCCAATTGCCTGGCATCTCTAAAAGCCTTTGTGTCAGGAACTTCAGCTAAAATAGCTGTTGCTGATTCTTCTCCTATGCCTGGAATAGTCAATAGAAGTTGAAAATTTTCCAACAATTCTTTGTGTCGATTTAATAGTTCACGTACGGAGTTTTTTATTGTTTCTATTTTTTGAGCTATATTCATTGCAAGGTCTTCCCAAGCATTTGCAACTTCTTTGGGAAGTCTCTCTTTTTTTCTAAGTGGTTATTTACTAATGTTAACTCATCTTTTAACGCAACCGAGCAACGATAAAGATGTTTTAATTTTTTCATTTCAGGAGAAGGTGGTGTCCAACGAGAAGGTTCCTGTCTTTGGCAATAATCAGCAATAATTTCTGCATCGGTCTGATCATTCTTTTGTCTTACAAGCTTACTCCTCGCATAAGATTTAATACAATAAGGATTTACAACACTAACAAAATATCCAGAATTGTGTAGAAATTCAGCCAAAGCTTCGCTATAACAACCAGTAGCTTCCATACAAGCTTTCACTTGTTCTACGTTATGTTTTTGTAGAAAGTTCAGTAGACCTTGAAACCCATTATCATCGTTCTTAAAGCTTCTTTTCCTAGTTTCACGTTTTCCTTTTTTACTTATGAATGAGAGATAAACATCAAAGCGATCTTTTGATATGTCTATGCCCAAAAAGTTGTTGATCATATATAACCCCATACGTTACTATTTAAAATGAAAAGTAGGGCTAACCTTGTGAATACAGAATTAGAACCATTTAGGTTTTTCTACGATACCGTCCAGCCTATACTTTGAGAAGGGAACTCTTGTCTCCTATACAGATTTTATATCTAAGGCTAGCAACAGAGTTTTTCCCTTCTCCATCTAGTGCTTAAGCTTAAAGCATTAGATGCTTTTTTCAAGATACAAGGCTATCGAAAGAATATGATTTGCTGACAACATCTACTGAAAATTTTATATATCTGGCTATGAATAGATTGATGTTAAAGAGGGAATATGCTTGAATTTTATGGTTTGCGGACAAGCTCTTACAAGCAAACTTTTCTGGATCCAAGTAGTCAGGGCACTGGGATGATAGTGCGCCGTAGAAACACGGGAAGTGTTGAAGCTGTGCAATAGATGAGGGAGGGTCCCTCGGAGCCGGTTTGCAAGAGCAGGCTTCAAACAGCCATAAGCTGCTTTGGTAAAGAGCTAAGGTAGTGAACGTTATGGAAAAGGCACAATTATGTGTCATGTGTGAAATAGAGAGACGAACGTAAGTGAACCACTGATGAGGTGTCGAAAGCGTAGGGATGACGTCAAAACCAGGGGGTAGTCGTTAACCTGGGATAAATCTACCGGGAGCTTGTTTACTGGGTAGGTGGCGTCCGGCATAAAAGTGGCGTGAATCTATTTTAGGCTACTGCATGGAACTACGGGAACCTGTCGTTTCGATGATAAGGGAGAAGTCCAAAGAGCCGATCTCTGAGGATGAGAGTACCGATGCGAAAAACAGGGGCGGATCAGCTCGTAGTAGTGAAGAAGTTTCTGTAATGGAAATGGAGCGAAGGAGCTGAGTTATTTAGTTTTAATTATTTATCAACCGAAAGGGAGGAGTTAATGAATAAAACAAAGTCTTTTGATATACCAAAGCAACTTATTTGGAGAGCTTATAAACAAGTATCGAAGAATAAAGGAGCGGCTGGTGTAGACGAGGTTACGGTAACAAAGTTTGAAGAAAATCTAAAAGATAATCTATACAAACTATGGAATCGGATGTCATCCGGAAGTTATTTTCCAGAGCCAGTAAAAGCTGTTGCAATACCGAAAGGTACAGGAGGAGGACAAAGAACTTTATGTGTTCCTTCAGTATCAGATAGGATAGCGCAAACAGCAGCTACAATGTATCTTGAACCGTTAGTAGAGCCGATATTTCATAAGGATTCATATGGTTATAGACCAAATAAGTCTGCATTGGATGCGGTATATACAGCACGGAAGAGATGTTGGAAAAATGATTGGACAATAGATCTTGATATATCTGGATTTTTTGACAATCTGGACCACGATTTAGCACTGCAGGCTATCAAGAAACACACAGACTGCAAATGGGTCATATTGTATGTTGAAAGGTGGATGAAAGTCCCGATTCAGCAATCAGATGGCAACAAGGTAGCTAGGGATAAAGGAGTTCCGCAAGGAGGTTCAATAAGTCCAATCATCTCAAACATATTTATGCACCATGCATTTGATATGTGGATGAAACAAAATTACCCAACGGTACCATTTGAAAGATATGTGGATGATGCGATAGTACACTGCAGAACTAAAAGACAGGCAGAGTTTATGAAAGCAATGATTGAAGAAAGATTGGCCAAGTGTAAATTGAAGTTGCATCCTGAAAAGACACAGATTGTGTACAATAAGGACGACGACAGAAAAGAAGAATATCCCATACAAAGCTTTGATTTTCTAGGCTATACTTTCAGACCTAGAATAGCAAAGAATAAGATGAGGAATTATTTTGTCTCATTTCTACCAGCAATTTGTAACAAAGCCAAAAAGAAGATCAAGAAAACCATAAAGTCATGGAGAATACATCGGATTACGTGGACCACATTAGAGGAAATATCGAAGAAAATAGATCCAATAGTCAGAGGCTGGCTATGGCAGGTTTTATAAATCAGAGATGTATCCATCTCTCAGAAATATAGAGAGATACCTCATAAGATGGGTCAGAACCAAGTATAAGAAACTTCGAGATCACGGAAGGCTAGCAAAGCAATTTCTAGGAAAAGTGAGAAAGAGGTCTCCAAATATTTTCTATCACTGGACACTTGGGTTAGGATCAAAAGACTAAATAATGGGAGCTGTATAAACCGAGAGGTTTCCGTACAGTTCTGCGAGAGACTGGTGGGGAAGCTCCGCCGGGGGAATGTTCAAAAAAGTGTGTCAAACCGAAAAAAAAGTAATAAATTGATATAAAAAAATGGAGGTTTGAAAATGAGTCAGAAAGTAGTGAACAGAACTACCGGATTGGTAGATTATAAAGAGTTGGAAACAAATATCCTGTCGTCTATACGAGAAGGAAGACCGTTGACAGGAAGGGACGGAGCATTAACACCGTTTATAAAAAAGCTGCTGGAGGCGAGTCTAGAAGGTGAAATAGAAAACCACTTGTTAGCTGAAAGCGAAGAAAATAATCGAAGAAATGGGAGAAATGGAAAGACTTTACGTACAAGTGCAGGGTCATTTGAGCTTTTGACACCAAGAGATAGAGAAGGAAGTTTCGAACCACAAATAGTCAAAAAAAGGCAAACAAACTTACATCCAGAGCTTGAAACGAAGATTTTGAGCACATTTGCCAGTGGTATGGGATACAGAGATATAGCATCGCATGTAGAGGAGATTTATGATCACAAAATATCTGCAGCAGAGATATCAAGTATTACCGACAAATTGCTACCGATAATCAACGAATGGCGTAGTCGTCCGCTGCAATCAGTATACCCGATAGTATTTATGGATGGGATGTTTTTTAAGGTCAAAGAGGATGGACATTGTGTAAGTAAATGTATGTACAATATATTGGGCATAGACCAAAATGGCAGAAAAGAAGTATTAGGTTTTTATTTGGCTGAAAGTGAAGGAGCTAACTTCTGGTTAGGAGTGCTAAATGACCTCAAAGAAAGAGGAGTAGAAGATATTCTGATTGCATGTGTAGATGGGCTAAAAAGCTTTCCTGCAGCTATAAATAGTGCGTTTCCTAAAGCAGAAGTACAGCTATGTATAGTGCATCAGATAAGAAATTCACTAAAATATGTATCCAGCAAAGATGTGAAAGTTTTCATGAATGATTTGAAAAAAATATACCGTGCTACAAGTAAAGAAATTGCTGAAAATTACTTACTTGAGCTGGAAGAAAAATGGGGAGAAAAGTACCAATTGGTTGTAAAATCGTGGCAGAATAATTGGGAAAATTTGTCCGGTTATTTCAAGTATTCTGGCCCAGTTAGGAAGCTAATTTATACTACCAATCATATTGAGGGGCTACATAGGCAGATCAGAAAATTTACTAAAACTAAGGGCTCATTTACTAGCTTGTATAAACAGGTGTATTGTGCTATAAAGAAGGCAGAGGAAAAGTGGACGATGCCTATATCTGATTGGGCATTAACTATCTCTCAACTTGATATTTTCTTTCCTGCTAGATTGAAAATTGAGTTGAATTAAAAATGCGGTTTGACACACTTTTTTGAACATTCCCTCCGCCGGTCTACTCTCCTCTTTTTTCTTGGCACAATTACTCTTATATTTCAATGTTCGTACAGTTATGTGTCAGCTACTTTCATGACATCGTTGTAACGTTGTACCATATTACAATGTTCGTGCAGTTGTGTGTCAACTACTTTTGTGGCACTGTTTGTTATTCAATCTTTATGCTAGTTTTACTAAAAATTATAGTATTTTAGGTATAATTGCAATATCTAAATTTAAGGTATAGAGATGAACCCTAGGAAAGTTTTTAATATTGTTTTTATAGTATTATTTATTTCTTTTTCTAATGTTGGGAGTGCTGCTGCTGACACTAATACTGATACAACTGCTCAAGTAATATGTAATATTATTGGCTACGTTTGGGGAATAGGCGGACCGCTTATGACCGTAGTGATAATAGGTGCAGCTTTGCTTGCGATATTTGGTAGAATGCCATGGCCAGCTCTTTTTGCACTCGGTATATTTTGTGCTGTATTTTTCGGTGCTAAAACTATTGTGACAAAAGTAATGAGTGGTACAGGCAGCACTGGAAATACTTCCTTGATGGACCAATGTGGAACAGGAGACACAAAAAAGAACCAATAGGGTTATTTTTTTCTAAAGCAGACCTGATGCACGGCTTCAACTATATCTTCCACTTGCGGTAATGCTTTTTTTTCTAGGTTTGCAGCGTAAGGTAAGGGGATGTCCTTGCCAGTTACGCGCATAACTGGAGCATCAAGGTAGTCAAATCCTTGTTCCATAACAACGGCTGACAGCTCTGCTCCTATTCCTGCAAATGGCCATCCTTCTTCTACACTAACTAACCTATTAGTCTTCTGAATAGAGTTAATAACAGTTTTAGTGTCAAGTGGTCTTAAGGTTCTGAGGTCAATAACTTCAGCTTCTATACCTTCACTCGAAAGTAAATCTGCTGCATTTAAGGCATCCATTAATTTTAATGAAAAAGCAGTGATAGTTACATCCTTTCCTTCCCGTATAACAGCAGCTTTGCCTATCTCAAGTAGATAATCTTTGTTTGATAGCTCAGAGTCAGAAACTTCATGCTCATGTCCATAAGCTATTTCGTTTTCTAGAAATATTACCGGATTAGGGTCACGAATTGCAGCTTTAAGCAGACCTCTGCAATCGGAGGCAAAATAGGGTGCTATCACTTTTAATCCCGGTATATGCGAATACCAAGATGCAAAGCATTGAGAGTGTTGTGCAGCAACTCTTGCTGCAGCACCATTTGGCCCACGAAATACTATGGGGCATCCAAGTTGTCCACCTGACATATAATTTGTTTTTGCTGCGGAATTCACGATTTGGTCGATAGCCTGCATAGAAAAATTAAAAGTCATAAATTCGACAATTGGCTTTAATCCAGCGAATGCTGCTCCAATAGCAAGGCCAGCAAATCCATGTTCGGTAATAGGCGTATCAACCACTCTATTTTCTCCAAACTCTTTCAGTAATCCTTTTGTTACTTTATAGGCACCATCATACTCTGCAACTTCTTCACCGATGATCAACACGTCAGGGTCGTTTTGCATTTCTTCTCTGATCGCTGTGCATAAAGCTTCTCTTACACTTAAGGTTGCCATTTATAAACTTTTATAGACTTTAACTAAAGTAACTATATCAGAATTACTGGGGGTGAGTAAAGCGTACAAATTAAGTTTTACAAACTGACCTTACACGGATGATATGAATAAGTATTACTTGGTTGAAAGCAAGAGAAGATAATAACTTCTCAGAGTGGATAGGTGGCAGTTCTTTTGAGGCACTTTCTGCTCTTACATGGAGTGTAGGAAGAAGACCTCGTGACCCAGATTCTGCCACCGGTGAGGCTCAGTCACCTTTTGATAGCCTGAAGATGGCTTTATGTTTCCTGTTTCTCTTTTCCTTTTCCTCTATAAATATATTGTTTTTATATTCAGTTTAAATATTTCACTAATTCTTTTTATCGTCATTGTTTTTTCATCAACTGCTTTGAGAACTTGTTCTCTGAGGTCTTCACTGTATGGGCTTGGCATTTTTCATCTCTTTAATATGCCATTATAACCTATTCTATCCTTCAGGTAAACCTTTCTTGGGTTAGCTATAGCAGTGGGAACAGCAGTTGGAGCTTGTTGTCTGGTTGCTGCTGCAATCATATACTATTGTAATAGACCTTCAAATTCACTTGAAAATAGCAAGGTCCAAGGGTTTTTTGGAAACCATGAACAACCTACTCTGTAAAATTCACAAGACCTATTAAAATATTTTTTTACTTTTCATCGTATATTTCTCAACATATTATCTTTAAATACTAAAATAATTAACAATATGGCATTATTAATAGTTGAATCACCTGCGAAGGCAAAAACGATAGGTAAATATCTGAGTAAAGAGTTCAAAGTAGCTGCATCCTTTGGACATGTGAGAGATCTTCCAGTAAAGAATGGCTCTGTTGATCCAGACAATGATTTTGCCATAAAGTATGAGATTATTGAGAAAGCAGAAAAATATGTAAAAGAGCTGGTAAAGGAAGCGAGTAAAACATCAGATATATATCTTGCAACAGACCCAGACAGAGAAGGGGAAGCAATAGCTTGGAATGTGATAGAGGCACTAAAGGAAAGGAAAGCAATCAATGATGAAAGCAACATTCATAGAGTAGTCTTTAATGAGATAACAAAGAGAGCAGTTCAAGAAGCAATAAAGAATCCACGTGAAATTAATATGGACTTAGTGCGCGCACAGCAAACACGCAGAGCTTTGGATTATCTAGTTGGATTTAGTTTGTCACCACTGTTATGGACGAAATTGTCGGGGAGCAAGTCTGCAGGACGCGTGCAGTCTGTTGCATTAAAGATTATATGCGAACGAGAAGATGAAATCAGTAAGTTTATAACACAGGAGTATTGGAGCATAAAGGCAGAAATGCAAAATAGCAAAGATGAGGCTTTTTTTGCTATGCTGAGTCACTATGACAATAAGAAGCTAGAAAAATTTGATATTAAAAATGAAGAAGAGGCAAAGAACTTAGTTGAGGAGATCGAGTCAAGGCAATATGCTGTAAGCACAGTAGAACGCAAGCAAGTTAAGAGGAACCCACTTCCTCCATTTATTACCTCTACTCTACAGCAAGATGCAGTGAATAAGCTGTATTTTAATGTGAAAAATGTTATGCGCATAGCGCAAAATTTATATGAAGGTATCGATATTGGCGGTGAAACCGTAGGGTTGATAACTTACATGCGTACAGATGGGTTTCATATTGCAGATGAGGCTATAAACTCAATTAGAGGGTCAATTAAGTCATTATATGGTGATAAATATTTACCGCAGTCTCCTCGTAAATATGTAAAAAAGGTCAAAAATGCTCAAGAAGCACATGAAGCAATCCGGCCAACTGATATTAATAGAACGCCGGGTAGTATTAAGGATTACTTAACGCCAGAGCAATTTAAATTGTACGATTTAATCTGGAAAAGAACCATTGCAAGTCAAATGGAATCGGCGATCCTTGATCAAGTGGTAGTTGAAATTAGTTCTACTGACCAGAAAGTAATTCTGCGAGCAAGTGGATCAAGTATATTCTTTGATGGTTTTTATAAAGTCTATCAAGATAACATGGAAGCCGAAAATGAAGGCCTGCTACCTGCCATGAAGGAAGGGGAAGCGTGTAAGCTGATTTCAGTTGAGCCAAAACAGCATTTCACTCAACCGCCACCTCGTTATAGTGAAGCAAGTATCGTTAAGAAAATGGAAGAAATCGGTATAGGTCGCCCATCAACTTATGCAACAATTATTTCGGTATTACAAGATCGTGAATACGTTTCATTGGATAGCAAAAGATTTATTCCAAGCAGCCGCGGTAAAATCGTTACTATATTTTTAGAAACCTTTTTTCAGCGTTGTGTAGAGTATGACTTCACAGCACAAATGGAAGAAAAGCTTGATTTAATCTCAAATGGACATGCAGATTGGAAAAAAGAACTAGGCTACTTTTGGGTGCCGTTCTTTAGTCTTGTAAACTCTGTCAAGCAAATGACGCATGATGAGATTTTTAGCGGTATTAATGACTTGGTAGTCGATTGGTTTTGTTCAGAGGAAGGAAAAGAAGAAATAGGTAAGAAATGTCCTGATTGTTCCGATGGTATATTGAAATTAAACTTTGGAAAAGCCGGGGTGTTCCTTGGATGTTCTAACTATCCTGAATGCAAACATACAAAGGAAATTACAGGTAGTAACGACAATTTAGAATATCCAAAAAGTTTAGGCGTGGACAATGTAACAGATCAAGAGGTGGTAATCAAAAAAGGTCCTTTTGGGCTTTACCTGGAGTTTAATAGTGAGCCTGGAAAGAAAAAAACGGTTTCTATACCAAAAGATATAAATGTTAATGATATTGATCTAAATACCGCTACTCAGTTGCTCTCCTTGCCAAAAATAATTGGAGAACACCCAGAAACCGGAAAGGAAGTAAAAATAGGCCTTGGACGATTCGGGTACTATATTTTCTATGATGGTAGATACTTTTCTCTTAAGAAAAGCTCCAAAGAGGTGCTGAATACAGAATTGAGCGAAGCTGTACAAATTATTGCAAACAGTCCACGCAAAGAGTTAAAATCTCTCGGAGTTAATGAAAAAGGAAAAGAAGTTTTCATCTGCAACGGTAGGTATGGATTCTATATAAAATGCGGTAAAACGAACGTTGCTTTGGGTAAGAATGCAGATATTGAAAGCATAGATTTGAAGAAGGCTTTAGAGTTGATTAAGAATAAAAAGTAGACTTCCTGCATAACCAATAACGAACTTTTATTGGGAATAGAGACGAAAAAACCTGCTTGACAAGCCTCGCCAGCCCCCTTATCATGGAAGTGAAGCTATTGTATTTGCTTTCGCCAATCTGCAGATTAAAAGGTAAGGATTACTTAATGTATCGGCGTCTTGTGTTCAATTTTTTGCAGTATATAGATACTGTATGTCTTTACAAAACTTCATCTACATCTAGATTTTTATCTAAATAAGCTGAACGCGCTTACAAAGCGTTACAAGACATCAAAAAATGCCAATACTCGACAAAGATAGTAAAGGACTAGCTAACTCGGGGATTCTTTGTCTTTTTTTCTGCTTGGTAAATTTCTTAAACATTTGCAGCGTAGGTTAGTTGCAATTAAAAGCAGCTTAATCTCGCTTGTCAAGCGTTTAAAACATAAAAAACGCCAATATTTTAAAGCGGATAATAACCCCAGGGCTTCTTTTGCCTTTTTTTTTATTTGGTAAATTTCTTAAACATTTATAGCTAAACGACAACCGTCATCCCGCTGCTTGTTAGCGGCTAAGAGATACCGCGGCGGTATGACAGCGTTATACCAACTCTCATTGTTGGCCAGTCAAATAGGAGACATTGCAGAGTTGTTTAATTGTGGAGCTGGCAAGAGAAGTAATAAATTTGCACAAAGCACCCTCAAGCAGAGCAATTGTATCGTATATTTTATTGCGTAAAATGTTCTGTTTTATATATAACCAAAGCCTCTCAACAGGATTTAGCTCAGGTGAGTACGGAGGTAGGTATATAATATCGATATTTTTAGGTACCTTTAAATTTTTTGACCTATGCCAACTAGCACAATCCATAACGAGAAAAGCCTCTCGTGTTTCTAGATATTGCGACATCTGCTCAAGAAATATGTTCATGCAATCAGTGTTGACATTTGGTGCAAATAAGCTAGAACTCTCTCCATTTCTAGAGACCTGCTGCAAAAGGTGATGACAAAATGATGTGAGAGAGGTAAAAGAAGAATAAGCAGATTGAGTAAGGTAAAAAAATGAGCTTTAGTTACTATAACATAAAGAAACATCCAAGAAACTTTCGTAATATAACAGGTTTAACTGTAGAGGAGTTCGAAAAGGTGGTGGAAAAAGTGAGGTCTGAGTGGGAAAAACTTGAAAAACAAAAAAAGTGCCATGGTAGAAGATCACAACTACCAACTCTGGAAGATAAGTTATTTTGCGTAATTTTGTACTATCGCACTTACATAACACACAGATTTTTAGGGTGCCTGTTCAATGTGCACAACGCAAATGTGTGTAGGTTACTGAAGAAAATAGAGCCATTACTTGCCAAAAAAGTTACTATCACAAAAGATAGAAGTATGACGCCAGAAAAAACACTGAAGATTTTGGCTGATGTTACAGAACAGCAAATACAGAGACCAGAAGATAGTAAAAAACGGAAGAAATCATATTCAGGAAAAAAAAGAACCAACACTATGAAAACTGAGATTATTATCGAAGAAGGAGGAAGAATTTTATCAGTGTCAAAGTCATACCGTGGTAGAATTAGTGATTTTCGCATAAGGAAACAAGAAAAATATTTACCACTTGATAGCATAAAACATGCCGATTCTGGATATCAAGGTTGGCAAAAATTGCAAAGCAATGTTATAATTCCATATAAAAAGTATCGTAAAAAGCCATTAACTCAAGAGCAGAAAGAGCATAATAGAAGATTAGCATCATTTAGAATGAGAGTAGAAAATAAGATCCGAGAGATAAAGATATTTAAAATTATGTCGAATGTTTATCGCAATTTTCAGAAAAAATATAACCTGAGGTTCAATATTATTGCTGGTATTGTAAATCTTAAGCACGCCTTTTAGTTAACCTTGATTTTATTCACCCTCCTTCCCTTTTTTTTATCGCTTGATTCGCAGCAGGTCTTATCTTCTGGTCTCTGTATTTGCTGTTCTGTAACATCAGCCAAAATCTTCAGTGTTTTTTCTGGCGTCATACTTCTATCTTTTGTGATAGTAACTTTTTTGGCAAGTAATGGCTCTATTTTCTTCAGTAACCTACACACATTTGCGTTGTGCACATTGAACAGGCACCCTAAAAATCTGTGTGTTATGTAAGTGCGATAGTACAAAATTACGCAAAATAACTTATCTTCCAGAGTTGGTAGTTGTGATCTTCTACCATGGCACTTTTTTTGTTTTTCAAGTTTTTCCCACTCAGACCTCACTTTTTCCACCACCTTTTCGAACTCCTCTACAGTTAAACCTGTTATATTACGAAAGTTTCTTGGATGTTTCTTTATGTTATAGTAACTAAAGCTCATTTTTTTACCTTACTCAATCTGCTTATTCTTCTTTTACCTCTCTCACATCATTTTGTCATCACCTTTTGCAGCAGGTCTTATGAATAGATTGATGTTAAAGAGGGAATATGCTTGAATTTTATGGTTTGCGGACAAGCTCTTAGATCTGGTGGACTCAAATCACAATGTTCATACAGTTATGCTGTGCCCTATGGTGTGATGTTCTACGAGTTGGGTGACAGGAGGTAATGCAAGAAGTCTAATAGCGCAGCAACACGGAACCCCATGTGAGACCTGCACCTATTGCAATCAGCAGTACCAGATTTCCTGATTTTATTTTTGATTCTTGTATTGCATAGTCTAAAGCCAGTGGAATTGACGCTGCTGAGGTGTTTGCATGCTTATCAACGGTATTAATCACTTTCTCTATAGGAAAATCTAATTTCTTTACTACTGCTTCAATAATACGAATGTTTGCTTGATGGGGAATTAACCAGTCAATATCAGTGATTTTCAAATTATTGCATCTTAGTGTTTCCTCTACTGAGGCTGTTAACTTATCCACTGCATGTTTAAACACTTCTCTTCCATTCATGCATATTTTTCCGGAATCATCAGTAGAGGATACCCCTCCGTTCGTACATAATATGTCCACATTGCCATCAGAGTGTAAGTTTGTTGATATGATGCCGCTGCTACCCATTTCCGATTTTATTATCACTGCACCAGCACCATCACCAAAGAGTACACAAGTTGACCTATCTTCCCAGTCAACAATCCTAGACATTATTTCAGCACCAATAACGAGCGCATATTTAATTCTATTGTTAGATTTTATGAGCGAATCAGCAACTGTAACTGCATATATAAAACCAGAGCATGCTGCTTGTACATCAAAAGAAAATGCATTTTTACATTTTAACTTACTTTGTACAATCGTTGCACAGCTAGGCAAAGTTTTATCAGGTGTTGTTGTTGCAACTACAATTAAATCAATTTCATCCACTGAAATTTTAGCTTTTTCTATGGCACTTTTTGCTGCATTTACAGCTAGATCTGACGTTAATTCTCCTTCATCTGCTATATGCCTTTGAACTATTCCTGTTCTCTGCCTTATCCATTCATCGCTTGTCTCAACTATCGATGCAATTTCGTTGTTACTCAGCATTTTTCTTGGTAGGTAAGATCCAGTGCTTAATATGAAACTCTTATTCAATATGACTTACCCCGTTAATTATCTTTTGATTTAAATTTTCACTAATTGCATTTACTGCAAATTTTATGGCATGGGCAAAAGAAATAGCATCAGAATTTCCATGACTTTTAATGATGATACCATTCAGCCCTAAAAACATAGCTCCACTTCTAATTTTGGGGTTAAAACGCGTTAATGCTTTATTTAGTTTGGATTTTAACAATATACCAACAAGCATTTTCACTATCCACGAGTTGAATACTTCCTGCTTTATTAGATTGATAAAGGTACTAGCGGTTGCCTCAGCCGTTTTGAGCATTACATTGCCAACAAAACCATCAGCAACAATCACATCTATATTACCCTCTAAAAATTCACTTGCCTCTATATACCCTTTGAAATTAATGCCTGGAGCGTTTTTAAGCAACTCAAAAGCGCCGCGCACTGAGTCAGTACCTTTCACCTCTTCTGTGCCGATATTCAGCAAAGCAACCTCAGGATTGTCAATTTTTAGCGCTACTTTTGCAAATATACTTCCCATTAATGCAAATTGGAATAACGAATCGGCATTACAATCGACATTTGCACCAAGGTCAAGCAAAGCGAAGCTTTTTGTCTTAGTTGGACAGATAGAGGCAATAGCAGGACGATAAATGTTTGGTAATGTTCCTAAAATAAATCTGGAAATTGCCATCAATGCTCCGGTGTTGCCTGAAGACACCACTCCGAAAGCTTTACCTTTTTTTACTGCCTCAATGGCAGCTTTCATACTTGAGTCTTTACGATGCCTCAGTGCAAAAGATGGCTTATCATTTGCAAGGACATTGTCAGAACAATGAGTAAACTCAGAATTGTTACTTACTTTTTTATATTTCAAAAGCAAAGGAGATACTTCTTCCTTATCTCCATAAATATGAAAAAAAACTTTAATGCCTGGGTCAACAAGGTTGTCTAAAAAAAAACCAGCACCATGAATTACGGAAAGAGGCGCAAAATCGCCCCCCATAGCGTCAAGTGCAATAACTATATTATTATTGACCGTAGATAACATATCATAATAGTCATTCTGCCTGTTGCTTAATGAAAACTCGTTTTCCTTTGTAACTGCCATCGACCGCTACATTGTGAGGCAACATGAATTCCCCAGTTGTTGAACATACCACAACATTCTTAGGCTCAATAGCATGATGAGAACGATGCATATTACGCCTTGACTTTGATTTTTTTCTTTTTGGAACTGCCAAAATTTCCTCCATTTTACTACAAAATACAATACATTAGTAACATGTTTTTTACAAGAAGTAAACAGGGATAGTAAAATAAGTAAGGTTTGCTTACGTAATTGAGTTCTATAGCTAAAGTGGCTCTACAATTTGAAAAACCGTCATTCCGCTACTAGTTAGCGGAATCTATACCGCGAATGAATCCACAACTGTACGAACGTTGCAATGTGACACGATGTTGCATAATAAATGATGTCATCCCAGTGCGTGACACTGGAATCCAGCCTTGTATCTTGAAAAAAGCATCTCATGTTTTAAGCTTAAACATTAGGTGGAAAAGGGAAGAACTCTGAATCTAGCCTTAGATATAAAATCTGTTGATAAGATAAGAGTTCCCTTTTCAAAAGTATAGGCTGGACGGTATCTTAGAAAGACCTAAATGGTTCTAATTCTGTATTCACAAGGTAAGCCTTACTTTTCATTTTAAATTGTAACGTATGGAGATATATATGATCAACAACTTTTTAGGTATAGATGTTTCAAAAGAACGCTTTGATGTTTCTCTCTCATTCATAAATAAAAAAGGAAAGTGTGAAACTAGGAAAAGGAAATTTAAAAATGATGATACTGGGTTTCAAGGTCTGCTGAACTTTCTACAAAAACATAACGTAGAAGAAGTAAAAGCTTGCATGGAATCCAGATTATGCACTAAGTTGGTAAACACTTTACAACGTTTTTTGTGCGAAAGCCAGTGTCAAGCACTGGGATGACAGGAAAAGGAGGCTACTCAGATGACGGGAAGGGGGTACTTGGATGACACCTATAGCCCTAGCGCGTAAAAGTATTTGCAAGTAGTGTGAATTTTTTACTTCGGTAGTTTTTCATTATCATTATAATCATAATAGTAGTTGAGTTTAATTGATATGAAAACTTTTACGAAAAATTTTAAAAATAACGAAAAAAAGCTAGAGGAGTTTAATAAGGAAATTGAAGATATAACAACTATAGCTCAAGATAAATTTGCACATGAACTTGAAAATATCGCATATGACAGTGTGCAAAAATTTCGCAGTCTGCTTGCTAAAGAGTTAAACTCCATCTTCAATAATATTCATTCTCAAAATGTTAATCTACTAAAATCCAGCCTAGTTAAATATGCTATAAGTTCAAATTTTATCAATAAAAAAGGAGAAACAGCTTTAATACGTTCTCTTCTCAATATATTCGTACGGTAAAGAATTTCAAGCACTCAGAGTTGCTGCTGCAACTTAATATTGAATACAAACTGCATAGCTAAAGTAAGTAAGATTTGCCCTGCGGTAAACCTTACTTATTTTAGCTACATACAGAAAAGGGGGGTTGTTATGTCAACAAGACCAGAATATCCGATCATAAATATACAACGTAAATCTAAGCCTAAGTCTTTTCCAGTTACTTTAGCAGAGGTTAAATCTTTTTTACGTATTGAGAACGACCAGGATGATAAGTTGATTTCAGATCTAATTTTTATGGCGACTGATTATGCTGAGTGGCATATGGAAAAGTCACTGGTGAAACAAACATGGCAAGTTTCATATGAAGATTATGTACCTCGTAGGATCTATTTAAGCTATGGCCCTGTGAGTAAGATAGTATTGGCTACTGCAATGATGTCTAAAGGTCAAGAGAAGAGAACACTTAAGTATTATTTTAGTGATGTAGGGGGCTACGTTGAGTTTTTCAATTATTTGAATGCAATAAGAGTTGATGTTGTATACGAGGCTGGCTATGACAATGTTCCTGAGCAGATAAAACTAGGTATTATGCGGCATGTTTCTGCTATTTACAAAGATCGTGAATCGGGGGTAAGTAGCCATTTGTCTGAAGTGAAGAAGGTATATTCTCCATTTCGCGAACCAAAGGTTGTTTTGTAGATAAGGATGAAATATAGCTAAAGTAAATAAGACTTGCCAACGTCATACCGCGATTCATTCGCGGTATCTCTTAGAGCTTGTCCGCAAACAAGAAAAGGGATAGTATATGAGTTTTAAAAATGGGATTAGAAATGAGAAAGAAGTATCCAACAGATCTAAGTGAAAGAGAGTGGTTGCTAATAGAGAAACACTTTAGAGTATCATACAAGAAAGGAGGAAGGCCGCTGAAACATAGCAAAAGAGAGGTATTATCTGCAATTTTTTATGTGCTACGTACAGGATGCCAATGGCGCTATTTACCAAATGATTTTCCACTATGGAAGACAGTATATGAGCAATTTAGAAGATGGAAAAAGCAAGGAATTTTCGAGAAAATGAACTATGATATTAGTAAATACAGTAGGTCAAAAATGGGAAGGAATAAGGAGCCAAGCGCATGTATAGTAGACAGTCAATCTGTGAAAACCACAGAAAAAGGGGGGTCAAAGGTTATGATGGGAGTAAAAAAGTAAAAGGCAGAAAAAGACACATAATTACAGATACTCAAGGATTTATACTCGGTTGTTATGTCGGGGCTGCAAATGAAAATGACAGAGATGGTGTGAAAATAGCGCTGGATAATATGAGGAAAAAACACACTAATGTTAGGAAGATGTGGGGTGATATGGGATATCAAGGAAAAGATTTAAAAGATCACATAAAGAGAGAATATGACATAGAAATTGAAATTGTCAAAAGGCCTCCGAGCAGATTTTGGGGGTTCTGTCGCATCTATAAATTGTGGTAGAAGAAGATCGTTAAAACTGTAATTACGGGAATTATAGAGCAATTAGCATAGCAAAGTTCTCAAAAGTAGAAACGTTATCATTAGCCCCGATAATTTGTCTTTTTTGAAGGTTCTGTGGCATCTATAAATCCTGGTATGTCCCATTTGTAGGAAAGTAGAAAAGAAGTGATATAATCATCTAAAAAAAGCAAAGATGTTTCGTATTAGTTCAAAATTATTGCCATATTTCAAAGGATTTAGCTTTTCAGCAGAGATAATAATGTTATCTGTATATATGAAATGTAGATTCTCTTTGAGCTATCGAGATTTGGAAGAAATGATGAGTATAAGGGGAGCGAAAGTTGATCATGCTACGTTACAAAGGTGGGTTATCAGATTTGTGCCACTGATAGATGAATCGGTAAGGAAAAGGAAGAAGCAGGTTGGCAGTAGCTGGAGAATGGACGAGACCTACATTAAATTAAACGGTAAATGGGTTTATCTATACAGAGCATTAGATAGTCTTGGTAATACTGTAGACTTTCTGTTGTGTGCTCGTAGAGACAAGTCTGCGGCACTTGCGTTCTTTCGTAAAGCCTTTAGAGAGAATGACCTTCCTGAGAAAGTAGTAATTGATAAAAGCGGCAGCAATACTGCTGCTCTTGATGATTTGAATAGAGAAATTTCTGAAGATCG
Organism: Trichonephila clavata; assembly: GCA_019973975.1. Taxonomy (NCBI): domain Eukaryota; kingdom Metazoa; phylum Arthropoda; class Arachnida; order Araneae; family Nephilidae; genus Trichonephila; species Trichonephila clavata. The sequence goes on from BMAO01017252.1 coordinate 26,154, forward strand.
TAGAATCATGGTTTTTCAAATAAAATATCTAAATAATATTGTTGAACAAGATCATAGATTTATCAAAAAACGAATAAGGCCAATGCTTGGTTTTAAGAGCTTCCACTCCGCAAAGATTACCATCACCGGCATAGAAAATATTCGTATGATTCAAAAAAGACAAATTATCGGGGCTAATGATAACGTTTCTACTTTTGAGAACTTTGCTATGCTAATTGCTCTATAATTCCCATAATTACAGTTTTAACGATCTTCTTCTACCACAATTTATAGATGCGACAGAACCGTATCAAAAGTATGAATTAACGATTCTGAATGAGCTCCATTAACAGCCAGTATTCTAACTATATTTAAATAACCTTCCTTCCGCTTCGGATCTGTTGCATCTCTAAACTCTTGTGCAGCATAATCAATACAGTCACCAAACCCATAATACATATATGACTTTCTAAGAGAATTTTTAGCTTCATTTGTCATCTCTTCTGATTGTATATATTTATGCAATGGATTTTCTTTTTCATCAGCTGTTGCCGCTTTACCAGCATATTTCGGGGATTGAAAATAATAGTCAAGTAACTTATTATATTCGGATTGAACAAAATCTTTATCCATAAACTTATTATCCTGCATCTTTTTTATAATTCCTTCCTTAACCGTACTAATTTTCAATGACAAATTTTTTTCCCTACTTTCTAATTCTACTACCTTCTCACGTAAAGCATTTGTTAAATTACTTACAACACCTTTGGCATCCTTAACTTCTTGCTGACATTCTTCAATTGTCCCGCCTATCATGGACTTGCATTCTTGAGAAAAATTTGCATTAACAGCTGCTATAATGGAGTCAGAAACATTACAACCCTCATTATTATTCTGATAACCTTGTAAATGACCGCCTGCAATTTGTTTTGCCATAGATTCTACTAGTGATCCTCCAGTAGCACTTTCTAACTGCACTCCCTCTGGGCTACGCTTTATTTCCAATATCCTATCATTCCCATAAAATTCTTCTATCTTTCTACAGTACTCTATCTTTTTATCTGCTTGAATGCTATTCAATTCTTCAACGTCAATATGTTCCTTGTCAGCCAGGTATCGTAATTGTTCATTAGCAATAGCAAGAGGAAGCTCACACTTAGCCATTTTAGATAAAGAAAGCATGTCATAATTAAAGATTGCACGAACAAGCCAATATTGCCAAAGCTGACAATATCTTGCTCCCAATAAAAGTTGTACCAATTTAGGATCACAATAATCAATTGCTATCTTTATTACACCTATTTTTTCTGTTGAACTTAGTTCTTTTGCTTTACCATTTTTATCAAGAAGTTCTATACCTGGCATTTTACCCTCATACTTAATAAATTATGTAAATGATAACATGGTTAATCAGAAAGGCAATCCTTATTTTGTGTTTTTTCAAAAAAAATATTTTAGTAAGACGTCATGCTAATTAGCATCACAAAATTTTTAATTATTTACTCTTTCAAAAATCGCAAAAAAAGTACCTACCTTTGTGAGAACACGTTGCGTAAAAATAGGGTTGTGAAAATAAAAGCTTAAAATTTTTGCAACAAAGCTAGGTGTATTAGTTCATATGTAAATGCGGTGAAAGTAGGCTAAAATAGCTGATTTTGCGATATAGTAGAATTGTTATATAGAAAAGTTCGAGCGTATCGTTTGGTAGACCACGCGATTCCAAGAAAAACTCTTCTCACGGTTATTATTTTTAATTAAACAAAAGCGACCATATTATTAATTTAATGACAGAAAGTATTGAAATAATGTTATTAGTCATAAAAAGATAACTTTGCTTTGTTGATTTTTTCGACTATCATGTGAATAGTTTAGTATAGTGAGTCGATATGTTAGCAGGGAATAAAGAGTCCGGTAAATCACCTAGTAGTGAGAGCACTCTAAAAAAGTCAGATTTCGTTACTAGAGATCCTATTTCCATTTTTAGTAGGATAAAAAATGCAAGTGATGAAGAGGAAAAAAAGAAGCTTAATCAACTTTTAGAGACACTAAGGAAGAAATTGCCTGAGGGCTTTAAGATAGGAGCTGCTGTAGGTGAAGGGGATTGTTTCTTTGACTCCGTAGCTCAAGGATTGAACGAGCTAAAAGATAAAGGTCTGATTACAGGTAGTAAAGGATTTAGTGTAAAGTCTTTGCGGGAAAGTTGTAAGCAATATGCACAACAAGTTGATCAATCAAAAGAAGGCTCATGGTTGGATAATGCTTTAAAAGTAGAAATTGAAGAACTTTGTGAATATATTCCGCGTATTGAATTTACTGCAGAAGACATTAAAAATGCAAGTTCTGGTTCAGAAATAAAAATTCTAAAGTTGGAAAACGTTATATGGGGAAGAACTGAAATTGAAGGAAAAATGATATGTGAAAAGTATGGCGTGAAAGTTAGGACTATAGAATTGAGAGATAAAGAGATAGATGGGTTACATGTTACTAAAGGTAAGGTAGGTACAGGTAATAATATTATTTACATAGTGAATTACAGGAACCATTTTGTACCACTTCTTAGTAATATTGAAAAAGATATAAAGAGAAGCATAAAAGTTTCTAGAGAGGAAGCTTACGGTAATGTGGTAGGTTCAAATTCAAACAATATTTCTCAATCTTACATTTCTACACCATTACAAGATATTGAAAACCCCACATACAAACAAAGTGGTTGCTCAAGAAGTCCAGGTAAGAAAAATCATAAAACGGGTAGAAAACGTGGGCGTTCTGTTACGGATAAAGATAATAAAGCACTAAAAAGGCCGCGCATGGATGTAAATGTTGCTAGTAATGAAGATTTAGAATCTCCTAGTGATTTACAGGATAAACCCGAACAGGATGAACTGCATAATGCTTTTCAGACTAAGCGACACATTCCTCATCATTTGATTGAACTTATGTATCAATTAGACTTATCAGTGCTGTGCTCACTTAGAAAGTCTACATATGAACATAAATATCGTTTATTGTCATTAGCATTCGAAGATTCTGAAATTGATAAATTCAATGATATTGCCCTTCGTTATGAAGAGAAGTCTATTCATATAAGAATTGAAAATGTAGACGAATATTATATAGATAATGATATTAGCTATGCTAAATTATTTACTAAAGAAAGACGAAGTTCTTCTATTAATAGTTACTTTGGTAGTTTTGTTAAACATCTAATCTCTAAATCAGATAGTTTATCAAATAATGTAGAATATCTTATTGTCTATACTAATTCAGGCTTGGATCTTACAGAAAAAAAGGAATTAAAAAAAGGACAGTTGAGAAATTTTTATCCTTTTAAATTTGATAGCATAAATACAGAGGAATGTGACATTTTAAAAGACTTTTTGTTTACAAATGATAATACGCAAGGGAGTGGTTTTTATCAGTTTTTGCAGGATGAGGCAACAAGAGAAGAACTTTTAGGACAATTAGAATTTTCTCCTGCTATGCGAAAAGCAATAAAAGGGAGAAAACTTTCTCAAGAGTTTGAAAAAGAAACAAAAGAAGCATTTTTAGATAAATTAGTACTTGCAGTTAATCAGCCTAATAGAGAAGAACTGAACAACATCGTTAAAAACGAAATAAAAAAAAATAGTAAAGTTCAAGACGATTATATAGCATTACAAGAAAGAATATTGTGTGATTTAACAGCTCCAGAAAAGGATAAAAAACTTAAGAATTATATATCTGGAGTTATATATGAATTCAATTTATTAATACTCTTCTTGCATGAAATGTTCTTGAATAAAAACATGCTTTCCATAAGTTTTGAGGAAAAAAGCCGTGATACATCTAATAATATTACTATTAATTATAAAGATAGAGTTACTTACGTAAAAGCTCATAATGCAGATAGTAATATTGGTTATGATCAGTTATTTCCCTCCAAAAGACAGGAAAGAAAGAATACGTTTTCTATTAATAAATATTTTACTCTTTTCATTGAAAAATTAGAAAATGATAAGGATATAAAATATTTTATTATCTATACTGATGCAGATCTAGACCTTACAGAAGAAAAAAAATTAAAAAAAGGGCAATCTAAAGATTCTTATCCTTTAAAATTTGATAGTATAGATATTCGAGAAAAAAGATATAAAATTTTAAGAAATTGTTCGTGTATAAATGGGAATGGTCTTTATCAATTTGTGCAAGAAGGAACAACAAGAGAGAAACTTTTAAGTCTATTAAAGCTTCCACCTGCTTTGCAGAAAGAAGAAGAGAAAGGAAGACTCTCTGATGAGAATGAAATAGAAATAAAAGAGAAATTTTTAGATAAACTAATACTTGCAGTTAACCAACCTAATAGGGAAAATTTGAATAGTGTTATTAGAAATGAGATAGGTAAGTCTGATATTCCATATAATTACGAGAAATTACATGAAGTAGCGTTACGTTGGTCAGAATCTCATGAATTTGGCCCTATTACGAAAGGAATAATGGAAAAGCTTTTGGAAGATATAAAAAATAATAGATCTAGTTATCAGAAAATTCAAAATAAAAACATTGATGAAGAAATTAAATTTGCTAAAAGTGTGGTTGGTAAAAAAGGAACACCTGCATTTAATCAGTTCTTAAGTTTTTTAATTAAAGGAGAAGGAAAAAAATATCTGAAAGTCATGAAAAAAGAAGGAATAAGCTTAACTAATGTGTCCAGTATCTTAGGCGGAGCGAGAGGTAAAGCTCCTACAGCATTTAAAGGCTTATATGGTCTATGGTTTGATAAAGAGGGAAACAAAACTCAATATTTAAAAACCCTAGAAAAAGAGGGAATAAATCTAGCTAATATATCTAGTGTTTTGAATAGAGCAAGAGGTAAAGCTCCCACAGCGTTTAAAGACTTATATGATCTGTGGTTTGATGAAGAAGGAAATAAAACTCAATATTTAAAAACTCTAGAAAGAAAAGGAGTAAATTTGGCTAGCACGTCTAGTATTTTAAGTGGAGCAAGAGCTAAAGCTTCTACGGCATTTAAAGACTTACATGATCTATGGTTTGATAAAGATGGGAATGAAACTCAATATTTAAAAACTCTAGGAGAAGAAAAAATAAATTTAACTAATATGTCCAGTATTTTAAGTGGGGCTGGGGCTAATGCTGCAACAGCATTTAAAGGCTTGTATGATCTGTGGTTTGATGAAGATGGGAATAAAACTCAATATTTAAAAACTCTAGGAGAAGAAAAAATAAATTTAACTAATATGTCCAGTATTTTAAGTGGGGCTGGGGCTAATGCTGCAACAGCATTTAAAGGCTTATATGATCTGTGGTTTGATGAAGATGGGAATAAAACTCAATATCTGAAAACTCTAGAAGAGGAAGGAATAGATCTAACTAATATGTCCAGTATTTTGCATGGAGTAGGAGCTAATGCTACAAAAGCATTTAAAGGCTTATATGATCTGTGGTTTGATGAAGGTGGAAATAAAACTCAATATCTAAAAACTCTAGAAGAGGAAGGAATAGATCTAACTAATATGTCCAGTATTTTGCATGGAGTAGGAGCTAATGCTACAAAAGCATTTAAAGGCTTATATGATCTGTGGTTTGATGAAGATGGGAATAAAACTCAATATCTGAAAACTCTAGAAGAAGAAGGAATAAGTCTAACTAATATGTCCAATATCTTGCATGGAGTAGGAACTAATGCTGCAACAGCTTTTAAAAACTTATATAATCTATGGTTTGACGTGAAAGGAAATAAAACTCAACATCTGAAAATTCTGGAAGAAAAAGAAATAGATCTAACTAATATGTCCAGTATTTTAGGTGGATCAGGAACTAATATTGCAACAGCTTTCAAAGACTTATATGACCTTTGGCTTGATGAAGAAGGAAATAAAACTCAATGTTTAAAAACTCTAGACAAAGAAGGAGTAAGTCTAACTAATATGTCCAATATTTTAGGCGGAGCAGGAGCTAATGCTGCAACAGCTTTTAAAAATCTATATTACCTATGGTTTGGTGAAGAAGGAAATAAAACTCAATATTTAAAAACCCTAGAAAAAGAGGGAATAAATCTAGCTAATATATCCAGTATTTTGCATGGAGTAGGGACTAATGCTGTAACAGCTTTCAAAGACTTATATGGTCTGTGGTTTGATGAAGAAGGAAATAAAACTCAATACTTAAAAACTCTAGAAGAAAAAGGGATAAACCTAACTAATATGTCTAGTATTTTGAATGGAGCAGGAGTTAATGCTGCAGCAGCTTTCAAAAGCTTGTATGATCTGTGGTTTGACGAAGAAGGAAATAAAACTCAATATTTAAAAATTTTAGAAAAAGACGGAATGAGTCTAACTAATATATCCAGTATTTTGCATGGAGCAGGAGCTAATGCTTCTAAAGCTTTTAAAGAACTATTTGATACTTTTTTTGATAAGCAAGGAAATAGAAAACAGCATTTAAAGCACTTTTTTATTGAGGAAAAAGGTGGAGAAAAAAGCTTTAAGCCAAGTAACTTATCCGGTATTTTAAGTAAAGCAGGAACTAGAGCTAGATATGCTTTTGAAAAATTGCATAATGTCTGTTTTAATGATGAAGGAAAAAGAACAAAACTTTTAGATGATTTCTATAAAGCAGGCTTTAGGCCAAGTAACTTATCCTCTGCATTATGTGGAACAGGAGCTCGTGCTTCTTCTATCTTAAAAAGATTGCATATTGTTTGCTTTAATGAGAAAAGAGAAATAACAAAACTTTTAGATGATTTCTGTAAGGTAGGTTTTAGGCCGGGTAATTTATGTAGTATGTTGAGTGGAGCAAAGAATAATCTAGAAAAGAGTCTGAAGAGGTTTCATGATTTTTGTTTTATAGGAGACACAAAAAGATACTTAAATCGTTTCTTAAGCGAGGAAGAAAGTTTTACGCTGAGTAACTTATCTAAGATATTGCATGGAGCAGGAGCTAATATTTGCCCTGCTTTAAAAAATTTTCATGATGTTTGTTTTGATGAGAAAGGAAACGAAACACAGCTTTTAGGTGACTTTCGTAAGGCAGGTTTTACGCCAAGTGATTTATCTAATATATTATCCATGTCGGGAAATAATGCCACTTTTATTTTAAGAAACTTTCATAAAGTTTGTTTTAATGAAGAAAATTATTTAAATCACTTCTTGGCCGAGAAAAAGCTTTTTACGCCGAAAGATTTATCTAGAATACTACATGGAGTAGGAATTGATGTTTGTTCTATTTTTGAAAGATTGCATGACCTTTGTTTTGATAAAGAGGGAAACAAAACAAAATATTTAAACAATCTCATCAAAAATGGTCGTTATAAGATATCTGATATATTACATGAACAAGTTAAAAAAGCTTCTCCTATTTTTTTAGATAAACAGAATATTAGTAAAGGAGACAAAGTAACTAATGCATCGAGTAATTCATCCGGTAAAACGGAGCAAGAACAAAACTTGGGTAGTTTACAACAAGGTGATTCTAAAATTAAGAGAAAAACCCGGAAGAGTACCGTAAACTGGAGCGAAAACGGGCAAGAAACTGCTGACGTAATAGATGATAACCCTGAAACTTATTTAAGTGATACAACAATAGATAATCAATTAACAAGATCACCAAGTTTTTAAGCTATTTCTTCCCTGAGTTGCGCAATTTCAGCTTGAGGAAGACCAGTAGATTCAGCTATCAAGTCGATAGATACGCCAGCTTTAAGTAGGTTTTTAGCCACAGCAATTTTAGCCTGTTTTTCGCCCTCTTCTCTTCCTTCCGCTCTGCCTTTTTGATGACCGATTTGGATGGCTTCTCTATTTATGAGCTGTATTAGCTGTGGTATTACGTAGCAGATTATCCAATCTGGTGCTCCTCTGCCATTTTCCCACTTAGCAAATCTCATCTTTTCCTTGAGATAATATCTCCTATAAGCTTCCACAGCACTGCTGCATTTATACTGATCCGGCAGTGCTTGTATAAAAGCTTGCATATCAGTTGATCGAAAAATGAGTAAATCCTTATTACTATCACACCAATTTATTACTTCCTCTGATTTATGCTTTCTTTTGTATCGCCAGGTATACTCTGTACACAACTCTTTCCCATACTTTATCAACCAACGAAAGGTTCCTTCTGATTGTCTAGCCCATAAAGAACAAGGATGTGAGTCAGTTTATATGGGACTTCTATATTCTGATTTATGATACTGACAAAAGGATTTTGCACTTTCAATGCTGTTGAAAAAACATTACTCAATAATTGAGCAGTTTCTAATGGCATTTTTACTATATGCTTATCACATAACATTTGCGCCGCAATTGCTGGGTTTTCATCTAGTACAAAGATGTTCATCTAGGTGTCAAAAGATAAAATCAGATTAAGTCTTTGACTTCGTTAACTGTAAGACCAGTAGTTTGAGCTATGATATCAATAGAAACTCCTGCTTTAAGTAGATTCTTTGCAACTTCAATTCTCTCTTCTTGTCTACCTTTTTCAGTAGCATCATCAAGTTTTTGAGCGAGGATGCCTTCTTCTTTCCGCAGATCCATTATCCTTTCTTCGTACGCTATCAGATCTTTCTCATTCCAGCGAAACTTGTCTAACTCATCGTAGGCTAATTTTATTATTGGTGCTTTTTCTGCTATTTTCCTTAAATCTTCATCTGTCGTTTCTTCAGCATATTTAAAGAAAAATAGCCAACGATCTACTATGCTTTCTAGCTGTTCTACTCTGCTTTTTGTAAATTTAGGTAATTCAATAAAGACAAATTGAAAATCTTTTAAGTAATGTCCATTAGTTTTTACATCACGTATATTATGAGTAGAAACATAATCAACTTCGTCAGGAAGTAAGTTACAATTGGAAATAGCAATAAAGAAAACTTTCTGTAGATCAATGTAATTACCAGATTTATCTAATTGCCTTGAGTAAGCTTTAGCGGCATATAATTGGGCACGTTTTTTCAAAGCCTTTATCACGAGCGAGCTGCATTTCGATGACAAATCTATGACCAATAGAGTCTTTGCAAAGAACATCAACAATACTTTGTTTGTCAGAGGCAATTTCAGGATCCATGATAGTACTTAGAAATTCTATTTCTTTTATTTCATTACCACCAGAAAAGCCTAAGATATCGTTTAAAAAGTGTATAAGAATATTTTTGTTCTTCTCAGAGCCAAAGATTTTCTTAAAACTTAGATCATTTTTGGGATCGAGGAACTTCGAAAGAGCCATAGCAAGAATACCTAAAAAGCATTAATAATTATACACAATTCTGAAGAAATATTCAACGTTTTTATATTGAAATCTTGTTTTTTTAAGCTTCGAGAAAAAATGACCTTCAGAGGTGGGCTTAGAATCGCATTCTCTACTTTAGACGTCCTTTTGTACATCTTTTATCAACCCTTCTGTAAAGCACCTTAAAAGCCCATTAAATGAATCACACGAATTTAGTAGCAAAAACACTGTGTAGGCTTCTAGAAAAATGCGAGCTCAAACCTACCATCGGAAAGACAGACCCATCACACCTTACATTATAAAGAACTCAAAACTTAATGTCAACATTTCAGTAACAAATTTATGCAGATGAAACCCATTTTAGCTTGTCACAACATAGGTATTCAATATACTAGTTTTCACAAAGGTAACAATATGCTAGCAAAATTTTTATCTCAAACTTCTGAACAACTGAAGGAGTATTTTGCACTATTAAACAGTGAGGAAAAACAAAGTCTTTATAGCAAGGTGCTAAATGAAGTCAAAAGTACACCTAGAGATTCAAGGGAAGGTATAGACCAGCTAAAGAAGTTGAGTAAAGTGGCTGTTGCAATAGAAGAAACTATTGATCTAGAAAAGTTTAATGATGGTCATCCATTAAGAGAAATTAATATTGCCTATGCTTCTGGAGAAGCTATAAACTATTTATTTAGCCTTAGTGATTCATCTGAACTGTATGATTTGGAAGAGAATAGAGAAAAAGCAATTTATCAGGCGATCAAATCAAACGATAGAGAGTTAGTAAAACATCTGCTAATGATTCTTGTGGCGGGTGATATAGAGATTGAGCTTTTTAAGGAATTAGAGATATTGCTGTCAGAAGCATATGAAGAATTAAAGGAACAATTATCGCAAGATATGAAGAATTATCTAGAAAAAAATATAAGTTTAAAACGTTTTGTGTGTAATAATGTTGACGTATTAATAGCAAAGCCTGTTAGCAATGATCAACCTATTTATAGTTCAATCTGGAGTAAATTATAAAATAGATGAGTTATTGCTGATTAAAATAGCAGAAGGCTTAGAAGAAGGAGAATTACGCTTACAGATAAATCAGATGATAGAATTGCTAATGAGACAAGAAAGGTTTATGGAATTGGAGTATAAAGTAAGAAGGTTAAAATCAGAACTAGCCAGTGGAAAGAGCAAATATTCAGATGAGGTTATGAAGTTTATTATAGAGGAACGAGAAAGAGAGATGAGAGGGGTTGAGGACAAAAGCGACCAAATAATAAGCGAAAGGGAGAAATTATTTAAGCAACAATTCTAGTAGAAGACATTAGTGTGCGAATTGGCAGAAAGCCTAAGCTACAAAGTTAGGCAAGAGATAAGAAATCGTAGATTAAGGCTGGGATATACTCAAAAGATTTAGCAAGTAAAATTGGTACAAAATATCAGGTCATATTACAATATGAAAAAGGAACACGTAGAATTTCAATTAAGAAGTTATATGCATTGGCAGAAGCATTATCGACAAGTGCTAGAGATCTAGTTTCAACAGTATCAAAAAGGTATTTTGAAAATGAGGAAGAAGAGATATTAAATCTAGTAAGAAGACATAAGAGATTAAGGATCAAGAATTACGCGAGATATTTTATTTATTAACCAAATTCATCCGTATTAGTGAGGAAAGAAGTGGAAAAGCGGTGAAAATAGAGGTGGCAAAGGGTTTAGTTAAGGCAGGAGTTTCTGCTCACGTTATCTCTCGAACAACCAATTTATCTATTGGTGAATATGAAGAGAAGAAGATTTCTATTCCGTATAAAGTAGGGCAAAGGATAAAAGAGTGGAGATTGAGACGAGAGTATACCCAAGAAGATTTAGCAAACAAAGTCGGCATAACAAATCAAAGGATATACGAATATGAACAAGGGCGAGCTGCCGTTTCACTTGAAATGTTAGATGAAATAGCAAAGGTATTATCAATCAGTATCATAGATCTACTTCCCGAATCAACAGAAGATGAGAATAGCGAAGTTGGGTTATCAAATTTGATAGAAGAATACAAAAAGATAGAGAGCCAGGAGTTACGAGATGTGCTGATCAAATCTTTATTTGAAGGATACGTATTTGTAGGGAAAAGGTTAGAGAAGCAAAGAAGATCGAAGTTGCAAAGAGTCTAGTTAAAGAAGGAATTTCTGTTGATATTATCTTACAGACGACTGGCCATA
>BMAO01017253.1:0-60339 GCA_019973975.1 Trichonephila clavata
ACTGTACATATATTAGACGGAGCGAATGGGCTATTTGAAACATGTTATCAACCCCGTCTCCTTTTAAACTCCTGGGGGTGGATAGTACACGCCCCTCATCACTTCTCATTGGTTGGCGCAGTGGAAATCTGCACACGTCACGCTCCGACCCCTTACCACCCGCCGTTTTCGGAGGCGTCAGTCTACAAAGTCAGACAGGGTATGTGAATAGATCAGCAGGGGGGTTTCGTCCTGCCCATTCAAACCACAGACCCACTGACGTCGAGACGAAACAATGAAAGCCACATGTTTTGCCTCCAAGCTGCTCTAATCCATCAAACTAGGCATGAATAGGGAATCAATGCTACCTTGTCACAATACTATGAGAAAATATTCTACTGAATGGTCTCACTTTTATCTCATAATGAATCAAGTCTTGAAAATGCAGGATACAACATGATATGATTACTGACAGAGAAAGAATAAGATTGAACTTTGTAATGGAAAAGCCTTTCCAACACCTCCTAACGAGGTGAAAAAGTTTTTCGAAAATGAACGATATAGGAATAAATATTTATTCTTTGAAGAAGATTTAAAAATATTTCCATCAGTGATATAGTGTGTGAGAAACATAGAGATTTGCTTTACGTAAAAAATGGAGAGTTTGGACATTATTGTTTCATTAAAAGCTTATCTTGACTTGTTTCCAAACAACTCTCAAAACACCAACATAAAACATTTATATGTAAAAGATGTTTAAGTGCTTTGCAAACAGAATACAAACTTCTTCAGCACAATGAGATGTGTATACATAAAAGTCCTGCAAGAGTAGTAAGTTTTTAAAATTTAAAAATTTTCAACATTGTTTAAAAATACCTTTTGTTGTATATGCGGATTTCGAGTGTGTAACTAGGAAAACTGATACTTGCTGTCCTAATCCAAACTTTTCATTTACTAATATTTATGAAAAACATGTCCCGATAGGTTTTTGTTATTTTATCAGTTATCAAGGGGGTATTATAAAGATCCAGTAGTATACAGAGGTGCCCCAAAAATTGTTATTGAAAAGTTAGAAAAAGATGCAATAGAAATGGATAATATTTATAAAAAACCAAAACCATTATTACCTCTTACCGAATCAGAAAAGCAATTGTATGATAATGCTAAAAATTGTTATGTTTGTGATCAAACCTTTCGCGAAAATAATATCAAGGTTAGGGATCATAACCATGTGACTCAAAAATTTAATGGCCCTTGTTGTAATAGTTGTAATTTAGCAATGAAAACCCCCAAATTTTTGCCTGTTTTCTTCCATAATCTTTCTGTGTATGACGCCCCTATTTTTATTAAGGAGTTAGGATATGATAAAAAAACAAATTAATTTAATTCCGAACACCGAAGAAAAGTATATTTCCTTCAGTAAAAATATTTCAAATGATTTTCAGTTAAGGTTTTTAGATTCTTTCAAATTCATGTCTTCCAGTTTGGAAAATTTGATAAAAACACTAAAAAAAAGATGAATTTAAATATATGAAACATTATTTTGATTCAGAAAAAATAGATTTACTTTTAAGAAAAGGAGTTTTTCCGTATGATTATTTTGATAGTTTTGAAAAGTGTAAAGATTCTTGTTTACCACCTATTAGCAAATTTTACAATAAACTAAATGAGGAGCCTATAAGTGTAGAGGATTATAATCATGCATGTAAAGTATTTAATGAATTTCATTTAAATAATCTTGGTGAATACTGTGATCTATATGTGAAAACAGATCTCTTTGAAAACTTTCGGAAAATATGCATGCAAACTTATAAACTTGACCCCTGTTGCTATTTTACCACCCCAGCTTTATCATGGGATGCTATGTTATTACAACCTAAAGTAGCTATCGAACTGTTCACTGATTACGACATGCTTCTTTTTATAGAAAAGGGTGTAAGAGGAGGTATAAGTCAGTGCTGCAATCGTTATGCTATAGCTAACAACAAATATATGTCTAATTTTAACCCAGATGATGAGATAAAATATTTAATGTACCTTGACGCAAATAATTTGTACGGTTATGCAATGAGTAAATATCTACCCTTAAAAGATTTTGTTTGGAGTGATAACAATTTAACCGAACAGGATATTTTCAATTTATCAGATGAATCCGATGTAGGTTACATCTGGGAAATGGATCTTGAATATCCCTCCGATTTGCATGACAAACATTCAGACTTTGGAGTACTTTTTAACAAAATAGCATACTAAAACATTATAAATGCTCTTTTAGGACTCAATACCAATAAATATTACTATTTAACTATCAAAATTTAATATAAATTACCTGAATTTTGCAAAAATCACAATTATAAGTTAAATTTTAGCAATATTTTTGAAAAACTTCAAAGCAGTTAGAGAAAAAAGTAATAAACATATATTAGTAAAAGTTTTACGAAAACAAACCAGATGCATTTATCTAGAAAATGTGCTAAAATTGTAATTTTTTATTAAAATTTGAAAATTTTGGAGGTGATTGAGTAAACATTATAAGAAATATTACATTTTTTATGAGACCATTATTTAAATAACAAGCAATAACTCAAAAAGTATTCATATAATAAGACATATTTTAGTACATTCTCTAGAAAATAACGTAAATATCAGGTTTAAAAAGTTTTATAGAAATACATTCGTAATATTTGGAGTTATCGGACTCGCCATGATAGATTTTGAGCCATTTAAATGCCCACTTCTGGTAGATCAAAAACCCACACTTCCGGTTTTTCTAACTTTATAAAATTGATTGTAACTTGGAAACTTAGAACTTAAGAACTTGTAACTTAGAAACAAAATAAAGTATATTTCGTAAAGTCAAAAGATAGCTCTATATTCAATAAAATAAAAAAACAAAAATATCTGTCTTGACTGAATTGGGTCATTTTCAACGTGTTCGGATACCTTAATTTACCTCTAGTGAACAAAAATGTCTTCGGGAAAATGAAAGATGAAAACAAAGGAAATATTATGACAGAATATGTAGGATTAAAATCGAAAATGTATGCCTACAAAACAAACCATAAGATTGAAAAGCGGTTAAAAGGAATTAAAAAACAAACTTTAAAAAATAAAATAACATTTGAGGACTAGAAAGTCTGTCTTTTTAATCAAAAATTAAAATATGTTGACATGAACTTAATTAGATCCAAATTTCATTCAATACACTCCATAAAGCAAAACAAACTTGCTCTGTCCTATAAAGATGACAAAAGGTTTATTAATGATGATGGCATTACTACGCTTGCCCATGGACATTGGTCATTGATGAATTTAGACCTATTCGATGAGCAGTAAGACATAAAATCCAATGATGACACAATAATGTGATTTTTGTAATGTAAATAAAAGATTGTAATGTGAAATGGAATGCTGCTTTTGTAAATAAACAACTTACTTTGTATCTTTTTGTGTAATCCTTATACTGAAATCAATTTTACAATTTGTTGTTCTCCTGTAATGTGTATATATATATACGATTGTAATGTAAAACGCAATACAAGATGTTAATTTCTGAATAAACAATTTACTTTGTATCTTTACTGTGTATGTGTAATCATTATACCGAATTAAAATTTACAATTTGTTATTAAAGCAATGTATAATAAATAATTTTTTTTTCTATTCAATTAAGAAAAAAAATAATTTAACTAAATGGTTATTGCAATGAATAGTTATACAATTTATACTCTTTGGAAAAGGCAAAGAGTTTGCTTTAAACACATAAACATAAATTTTTCCTTTCTTTTATACAAAATATATTTAAAATAACACTTATGCTTAACATACTAAGATAATTTGTTTGAAAGATGTATATTGATATTTATCTTTTAAAATGAAACTATTTCAGCATAAATTAAACTAGAAAGCAGTATGAAAAAAAAATTAACACTATAACCGTATAAAAAAAAAAAAACCCAATTTTTTTAGATTTATAAAACTAAACTTTTTAAAGCCAAATCTTGTCGGAAACTTATGCAAAATATTTCTACAGTATTTTTTTTTTCTTACTTTTGTATGAAATGTATTTAAAATATCATTTACGCTTAAACATTCTGAGAAAATTTGTTTGAAAGACGTATATTGATATTTATCTTTTAAAATGAAACTTTTTCAACATAAATTAAACTAGAAAGCAGTATGAATAAAATTAACACTATAACCGTATATATATATATATATATATATATATATATATATATATATATAAACCATTTTTTTTTCTTTCAGATTTATAAAAATAAACTTTTTAAAGCCAAATCTTGTCGGAAACTTATACAAAATATTTATACAGTATTTTTTTTTCTTACTTTTGTATGAAATGTATTTAAAATATCATTTATGCTTAAACATTCTGAGATAAAGAATTTTTTAAATATACCCACACTTATTTTTAAAAAGAAAGTATCTCAACATAAATTAAACTAACAAACAATATAAATAAAATTAACTCAAATTAAACATTTAAAAAATCATTTTATTCAGATTCTCATACTATTCAAAATAATCAGGTGGATGTAACATTTCTCTTACTTCTCTTAAAATATTATCTAGGCAAAGATTTTCCAAAAATTCTTCAGTTACAAAATTTATAAATTCCAATAATAAAATGTGCTCATTTTTTTTTTCAAAAAAAAGATTATAAAAAAATATTCAAGAAAACGATTTAAAACATTCCACAGCCATCTTGTAGAATCAAGATCAGACCCGCCGCCTGCGCCGCCTCTACAGGAGAAAAACAACTCAACTCCCCCCATCAACTCGAAAACCAAAACCATAGCAGGAGTAAAACAACTCAACTCCGCGCCTCCACAGGAGGGAAACAACTCAACTCCACGCAGCATCCACTTAGTATATAGTTTAACCAATAGGTGGCGCCATGAGCACTTTAAACATTTCAATAAACTTTTTTTTACACATTTAAAAAACAACTCAACTTAGCAGCAGGAGGGAAACAACTCAACAGCAGGTGAAAACAACTCAACTCCCCTATCAACTCGAAAACCAAAACCATAGCAGGAGGGAAACAACTCAACTCCACGCAGCAGGCGCCTGCGCCTTTACCGCAGAATCGGCTTTTCTTACCTACTCACATCTCAAGTTCAATTTAAAATGTAGCACTTCTCAGATTTTATTCAAATTATTAAAACAATAACCACAACACAGGGGTGGCCAACCTTTTTGAGAAGAGTGGCACAATCTGATAAAAAAAATATGCGTGCCCCTTCAAACTTTTCCAACAAACAAAATAATATGAAAAGATGAAAAGATGCTATTATGGAATTACGCTTATTATGGAATTTGTACGCAAATAGCACATATTTTATGCAAGTAATGGAATTTTAAAATAATATAATAAATAAAACAAAAGTATATCTAGTTTTATTGTTAATTTTTTTTCAGTTTCAATCAGTTAGGTTAGGTGTAAAATAAAAATGAGAAACTAGAAAAATTTTACGCTAAATAATTATTAAACAATCAGTACTTTTTTATGCGGTTTTTCAATTTGTAGATTTTTTTACTGAATACTCAATTTGCAGATTTTTTACATTAGTATTAGTTCTCGAAGATGCTAACAAAATCGGGTTGTTTTAGATGTGCATCAGTTTCTCTTTTTTCTCCAAAATCGATACAAAAAAAGCAAAAGTGTGTTCACAAAAGGAGTATGTGATCAATCAAGACTAAAAAAGAACATTTTTTTCCTTGTAGTCTTAAATTTAAATTATTTAAATGTGTTCTTTTTGTAAAAATAAGTTCTCACTCCTTTCTGAAGAGCATAGTTTATTAAGGACAAATAAATAAAACGATAATGAATAAAAACATAATTAGCACACAGCATAAAGTAAGATCATTGCACACAGCGTATAGATCGAGGTGTGGTCACCCGTAGAAGAAGAATGCGCGGGAGGAAGCCGGAAAACGCTTGGGCGCATCACACAGATATCTTTACGCCAGAAAAAGTTCACTCGCTTCAACTCAACAAAATGTTTTATCGGTAAGAAAAGCAAAATCTCTAAGTCTATATATATATATATATATATATCTTCATTCTTGAGAAGCAAGCACTCAACGTGCAGTTCATTGTTTTCTTCCGGATATTTTAAAACACGCTCCCCCTCAAATTTCAGAATCTTATGAATGCACTTCCTTTGGAAAACCAACGCACGCAACAGGGAAGAAGTGCTGTCTACATTATAATTTTCTATTGTAATTTAATTAAGTATATTTAAAATAAATTTTGATGTTTTATTTTGTCAGAGACAACCACACCTTTCTCAATAAAACAGTGGAAAAAAAATAATTATTATCTTTTTAAATTTTTCAATAAGTCTTCGCATACACTTTTACAATTCAGCCGTGCCACACTGTGGCACGCGTGCCGCCGGTTGGCCACCTCTGCCATAACACATCAAACGGTATTGAAAACCAGGTATACGGGGAGTCCCAAAAAATTGCACCCAAACTCTGCACAGCTAGATTCCTCGTTAGGAGTACATAAAAAATCTCCGAAAAACTTCACCTGTACGATCCACAGTTTACGTGAAAAATACGAAAAGTGTGCCGGTGCAGGGGGAAAAATACCGTAATGAACACATCAACAGCAGTATTTACAAATACAATCAGACCCCGATTTGACGATTTCATCGGGACCGAAATTTTGTTCGTTATATCAAAATCCAAACAAAAAAAAAAATTTTTTTTGTTGTATTTCCCTTAGGAAATTCTACAACAGACAACTACACAAAAAATATTCAAAGTTAGAAATTTTACACTTATTTAACAGCTACTAGAGAATTATTACGCGCCAGTAAATTGGAATATTTAAAATACTGACTGATAAATACGCGAAAATCTTTTTGATTCCTGATTCTCTTGAAAGAGTTCTTTTTTCGACTTTATGCAGAGAAGAAAATATTGCGTCATTTATTTTCTGCGAATAAGGGATGTTTTCACAGTTTCCAAACAATGTAAAGGATGCAAAATGTAACAGTTTTGTTTTGAGCTTCATTATCAATTTCTGCATCAGAATCGCTATTCATTGGCTCCAACAAATCATCAGTTTCCTGAACTTCTGTTGCACAGATAGGTAGTCCGTCATCAAGCGTAACATAATCGTTAAAATATCCCCTGTTTTATGGAGTGGGATGAGATAAAAAAGGAGTTTCCTTAACCTATTCGAAACTAACACTATAGGTAACACTCATGACACATCTGCGTCTATTAAATCTAATAACGCTCTGCTCCCTTTGCCATCGAAAGTTGCAACTTACAAGAAAAATCTTTTTTCTATTCCGGACAGAAAGGATGTTTTTAAAAAAAAGATCTAATTTCTTCTAACACAAACTAATAAGAAATTTTTTTTCAATTTTTGAAATAATTCGTTGATTTGGGGTTTATTATTCGTTAAATCGGTGGTTTTGCCTTCATTTTAATCGGAGAAAGAGAAAAATTCGTTACATAGGGGTCCGACTGTATTTATAAAGGCAGATGTTCAAAGTGTCATTCGTGCTTATCGAGGCAGGCTTGAGCACGCCATGGAACGAATGAGTGTACACGTCGCAGTAGTGTGTTGTCCATCGAAATACAAGCAGCATGCAGACTAGCAACTTTGTCCATTTGTATCGTCACTATGTCCAAATACACCATTTAATTGAGATTACCCCTTAGGGGAAAGAATCGATGGTGGGAGATCTGGCATTTGTGACGACCACAGAACCGATCCCACATGTCCGATCCAGCGGACGGGGTATGCCATATCCAGACAATCACGTAGAGAAGCGCAGAAATGCACTGGAGCCCCACCATAAACCATCACGCATCATCATTCATCCATTATTATGAACCGAATTTTTTTCGTAAACTATGAATAGTACAAGTGCATCCCTTAGGCAGAGGCGGATTAAGCTAGTTGGAGGCCCCTGGCGGTAAAAGGTTTGGGGCTCCCTGGGCTGAAGAATCGAAAAAATTCGTTGACCTTATATTCTCAAAATAAAATGTATAGCTAAAAAAAAAATTAACGGCTCAAAAAAACTTTTAACTTTCTTTTAAAGAATTAAAAAAAACACCTTACTTAAAAGCTTAAAATTTTGCTATCTAACTTTAATTCTTGATTTTTCTTGGGCAAATTCATCTCGATTATGTTTGCAGTATCTATTTGGTCCAAAACAACTTGTTCTATGTATAAAATGGCCATGCTGTTCAGTTTGTCATCTCCCATACTACTTCTTAAATAATTTTTAACGCGCTTTAAAACCGAAAAAGATCTCTCACTTGATGTATTTGATATCGGTATAGTTAAAAATATTTTTAAAAGTATCTCCACATTAGAGAAACTCGAGACCATTTCTTTTGCAACTCGATAAATTTCTAATGGATTGTTCATAGTATCTTTGTTTTCTTTTAAAAAATAGCAAAAACTGATCCAATTCATCGTCAAAATTAAGCGATTCAATATCGTCTTTGTAAATATGCTTTAATTTTTGTACAGCTTTCTTCTTAATTTCAGAAAACCTCTCGTCTAAAAATACAAAAAGTGTTCTATAACAGTTTCATACATTCCAGCTCTGCGGGATAGTTCTGCACTTGTCCTATCGCATATGACATAGAATGAGTTGAACAAGAAATTTTACCTATTTTCAAAATCATGACCTTCTTTAGTTTCACCGAAAATAATTTTTCTCTTTCGCTGCCTGCAAGCTTGTCCAACTTCCTTTTCAAATGAGAGCAATGATAAAGCAGTTGCTTCTTGTTCTACTTTTCCAAATTCATTCCTGAAATTTTGAAAATAATTTTCTAAAGATTTCAGTAGATTAGATCCTTTTAATTGCTTACACCCAACTGATTGTAATGCTTTGCTAGTAGCACTCACACTCTGGAGTATGGTATCCCAAATCACGGTCATTAGGGAAGTTTCATACTTTCCCATGTGTTTCAAAAGTGTCCAATGATTAAGTTGGCCGTACTCTAGCCTCCGGCAGCGGAGTTAGCCGCGGTCGACTCAGTATTTCACTGTTTTACCAAACACCAGAACGCAAACAAAAATATAGCTCCAGCAATTTTTCTTTATATTATTATTATTATTTCAAGTCGCAATCAAATGTACTTTCTTAATTTTAATTTTATTTTTAAATTTTTAACTTTTCATACTTTTTTCCACTTTCCACTAAACATGGTAAGTGTAATTTTTAATGCTCCCTCAAATTCAAGATAGGGGATGAAGACCTCATCAGAGATCATGTGACCCAATTACAGTAGATACTCCGGCACGTTCGGGGCCGACTCGGTGCCGGACTACCGAAAATTCCGGTCTATCGGGCGGTAATTATAAGAACAATTTGATTAATAATTAAACTAGAAACTCAGTTGTTACCGATTGAGAAGCAAACTTCATTAGTTCATCTTTTTGTTTTTTAATGTCATAAATAGTTGATGAGCCAATTTTAAACTCATTCATTAAAACATTTCTATTCTCACCTTTTTCTAGCCGTTTGATGATTTCTAGTTTCTGATTGAGAGTCAGTGTTACGTGTTTTCGTTTCTCTCCTTTTGAACTCGAAAACTTAGGTTTTGAAAACATGGTCACTGTACTGTTAGAACGAAAATCATTTTTTTTATAAACAGTTTCAAAAGTTACGTTTACTGCGATGTGAAAGGACACAAAACAACGCACAAAAAAATGGCGAAGACGCTTCGTGATTGATTAACGGAGCTGCACTGCACCTGAATTTGTTGTGACAGCTGAGACTAGCCGGTCGCTAATTGTTTCCGAACAATACCGAGCGCTTCCGGATGATCCCGAACTACCCCGAAAACTTCCGAATAGCTCTCGAGCGTTTTTATTTGCTTTAAAGACACACTTTTGGAGAAAACCAAAATTTTTACAATTTTCCGGAGCGATGCCGGACTAATGGACTTCTACTGTACCATTTTACCATGTTTCAAAAGAGAAGTTGCCTCCAGTATTGTGATATTCTCCTCATTTGTATTACGGGTTTCAGCCAGGGCCTCTTCTATGTGCGTATTATAGATCGTACGGCATCTGCTCTTCCTGACTATCGTGTATCTGAAACTTTTTTCACAGATATTGCATGTTTACTCCTTTCCATATTTTTATTTAAAATTCGCCAGCGATGGGTTGACACAGAAAAAAATAGAATAATTTCCGTGCAAGCATAAAACACATTTAATTGCATCGCTACAACTTTCTGCTGCTAAATTTCCTACTAAATTTCAAGAACGACTGGCACAACGAATATAAACTGCGCTTGGACTGTGTTCTTTAATACGTGCCTGTAGATACGTGCCTGAGTACCACACGGACATATTAGACGCATTATCAAATGATTGCCCCTCCCCTCTGCAATTTTTAATATCCAGTCCAAAAAAAAATTTAGCTAAAATTTCTTAAGAGCATTAAATTTTTTTTCTCCAAACTCTCATAAAATTACATTTTATCTTTTTTCAAATTTTCTGTGATAGAAGTATGAAATTTCCGATTTAATACACACATATTTTGTTAATTTTTTTATTCTTTACAGAAATCATAATTTAATTTCTAGACCAAAACGTAGCTTAGCTTCCGGATTACTTATAATCAAAATTATTAAAATGTCTCAACCAAAAGTAAGCATTCAAAAATTCTAAGGTTTTCTTTTAAAAACTGAAAAAACAATTATAATACTCTTGATTTGTAAAGTCTCCTTTTAAAGTTTCTAAATATAAGTTAATAAAACATTAACTGAATACAAATGTTTTTTACACATTCTAGTTTAGTATTATTACTATACTTGTTTGTTTTTTCAAAAATCTTAATACTTGTGACTAAACAAAACAATAAAACATTTCCAAAATAATTTGAAATTTCTAAGATAACTCAAAACTGTTTGATAAACGCCACAATATATATCACAAAAGTAATCTACAATTTTTCAACTAAATTTATATCTTAATTACATTTAAAGTTCCATTCCTCAAAATTAAACGATCTTACTACATATTGAATAACTTTTCGCATTTCTATTTTGTTTGAAATCACTCTCTCTCTCTTCTTATCTACGTTATAAATTGTGTTTATCATATTTTTATTTCTGTAATACATTTTGCTATCGCTTTAAATAGTTTTAAACTAAGAGAAATTAAAAAATAGTACCTATATTTTTCAACATTTATTATTGTTCTGTAAAAATAAACATTTCATTAAATGCTTTTTATAAGAAATTTCTGCTATAGTATTGGCATTGTTGCCTTTTTTAAAGATTTTAAATATAGTTATAGATGAGAATTTTGATTAACTTTATTAGAAGCATACAGAATGTTATACAATATTTTAAAGAAATTATGCGTTTTAAAGTAATTATACGATTTTTATAATTAGTTATACACATATTTAATTATTAGATTGCACTGAATATCCTTTCAAGTTGTCTGGACAAAAGATCTTAATCAAAAAAAGTATCGCAAGCAAATCACTCTTAAAATGACAATAAATACAAAAAAGACAAAAAGAATTTGTGCTTTTCAAATTTAATCTTACAAAATAATGGTTCTCTTAGCAGTTTTAAAGTACATTAGAAAAATTATGCGTTTATTTCACGTTAGCTCAATAAAAAGAAAGAAAAGTGTATTTTTAAGTAAACTTAATATACTTTCTTTCTTTGAAAATTCTTTTAACAGTTTGAAGCAATTTTAATGAAATAATTAGAAATTATAGATTGGCTCATATATTACTAAACAAAATTATCGTAATACGTTAGGATTACAAACAAAAATCAACACAATAAGTATAATAATGTTTTATTTCAATTTCGAGTTATTGTTAGGATTCTTTTAAGTATGGTAAATAATTAATGAATGTACTCAAAATCTCATTAATGTTTTGTATTTTAAATGAACTATTATCGCTTTTTATAACTGTCTCAAGAAATTATTTTTATAAGAGAGGCAAATAATATTTTTTCATTTGAATAACAATGCCAATCAAAAATGTTTTAAGATTCAAGCTACGAAAACACATTCAAATATGTTAATAATCATAAAAATACTCTAAGAAACTGATGGCAGTTATTTATATTTATGTACGTAAATCGAAAAATAGATAAATAAATAAAATAGTAATGACACAAATGCGACAAAATATTTTTTTCACTTTATCTTACGCACTGATTAAGATACCTGCGTGTTAAATCTTAAAAATTTAAGAGATTTTGGAAATGAAAATATAGTTACCTTTTTTTGTTGTTTAAACACGGTTGTCCGATTTGTCTGTATAAGCGCAGAAAGCTAAAAGAAATTTGTTCGGAACTCAAATTGACGCAAAATTTCCTCAGTTTACTTCGAAAAAAGGTCTTTTTCTCAGGGTCATTCTGTCCCATTCTTTTCATTCGTCCTTAAGCCTGTCATAAATCTTGATCGTGCTTTTCCCTATCGTGCTTTTGTCCAATGTGCGGAAATTCTTCTTTAACGCGCCCCCTCCCCCTTCTCCCAGAGAACCAACGTTGAGAACTCATTGATACTCCTTAAAAATAATTAACTATAGACTTGGAGGGTGACAGAAGACTTCAGGCGCTTATGGTCCTATCTTTTCTCGGAACGGGAAGCAGTTATCCAGCCCTTGCTCACCATTAATGCACATTCAGTCTCTTGGTTGTTACCGAAATAAAAGAGAACCGGGATAAATATAATATAATACTCTCTTTCACTGGACCATCTATGAAAAAAATTCCGACTAAGGGTCAAGCCTTCCTGTAGCTTCTTAGTACGACGTTTATTACAGTCAATCAATCAATAGACGAAGGGGTTATTGTCATTTATAGGCAAATAACATTCTGAATGGATTTTTTTCCATCCTAAGAAGTGTTATCTGTATTTCACTTCAAACGATCTTTCTGTCGATCCGCTTTGAATGAGAAGTTTTTCCTACATTCAAAGATCACACCACTCCTTGTCTTCTCATTATTTTAAGTAATTTTACCAGCTTTTAAACTTTTCTTATTGCGTTTCCTGAGATTCAGAATTCACACGGAAAACTTATATCGTTTTATGCCAGTGACATACAATTTTATAAACATAAAAAGGAACTCTTAATATGACCATTGATAACATTTTACGACTTTTTGCTTACACACGTCCAGGGCCTCTAGGGGAGCCCGTATCATTGATACGGCCCCTGATAAGAAGAAATGTTGTTCAGGAATGTTTCTCAAAATTTAAAATCCTTTCTTATATGCTTCATTTGTGGTAGTGTGAACCGTTAAAGTCTGCCTGATTTCAAGAATTAGTTTGCAGATTGTTGAATTTCAGAGATCTACAATAGTAATGTTTACGACAAAATTCACATTTCTTACAATAGGAATATTGTCAAGTTTTCATATGCAAGAGTACATTTTAGTTTTTGATCATACTGGGGCCCCTGCGCACAGCATCCGCCACACCACCAACATGGCTGGCCCTGTACATAGTTCCCTTTCTCTATATTACAAAAACTTAAAATGTAGAAATACTAAAAGGAAAAAATTATCAAACTAGAAACACCCAAGTTTTTCTCAAAAATCAAACATATGAAAGCAAATGGTGTAAAAATGATCCTATGAAACCAAAAAAAAAAAAAAAATTAAAGAACAAGATGCACATTACCTGAAATTTTAACTTTAAAAGTTAATCAAATTTAAGTTGACCTATGGTAAAAAATGCCAGCAAAATTCAGACCTTATGAAAGTATGCTAATATCCCTGTGATAAATTATTTCAATAGCCAAAGATCCTCTACAGTTTTTTCCGAAAAATAATTTTCATCTATTTCACTATTTGATTCATTCATTAATTTAGAGAAATTTCAATCTCACTTAAATATTTCGCTTTTTCTGTCATGCTGACTGAAATAAAACTGATACTAAATTTACAAAATACTTCGATCCAGTGCCGGATTACTCGTTAGGAGGAGTAGGCAGTTGCCTATGGGCCCAGTGCTTTTTAGGGGCCCACAAAAGCATGTTCTGTTTTCTGTTAGTGCTCCAAAGACAGGCTACAGGGCCCCGAGAACTTGACTGCCTAGGGGCCTCCATGTCGTTTAATCCGACACTGCTTCGATCTCTTTCCCCACATTCTCAAAATATAAACACAAAAATCCAGATAACAATCATGAACCTTCAAATACTAAATTCTTTCGAAAGAACTAAACATTGGTAGTTGTTTATAGTCTGAGATCTGGGATCATTATTGTAATATGAGTAATCTGGGATCAAAATTTTAAAAACTTGGAACCGAAAGCATATATTAAAGACCAAAGTTCAGAAGGGGAAAAAAACGGATTTCAACCGCAATTACATGTAATATATGAGGGCAACACTAATTGTTATACGATTCAAATGTGGTAATCATTGGGTTTGCAATATCAGTACAAGATTTTTTTGTTGCACTTTGAACTTATAACTGAAGTCTATCAGCTCGGGGCCCCTGGCGGCCGCCAGCCGCTTAATCCGCCTCTGCCCTTAGGGCATTTTTTACGTACTCACAAAAAAAGAATCTGGTTGTGAAGAGTTTGGGTGTTATTTTTGGGATACCTGTATAAATTTTTATAAAGAAATATTTATATTTCAGAGAATAAATTGAAATTGATGATGATGATTATGCACAACAGGACATTAATTCATAAATTTAAAACACTAAGCAACGAAATTTTAAAAATCTCAGCATAAGTATTTTACGTTGTAACACATCTGTAAATGAATTTATCTAGTTCAGTTCAGTGTTCAGCAAGCTTCGAGACTTGGTTAAAACCTTACGTTCCTAGAGAGTTTGATGGGGATTCTTTTTTTATTAAGAATCTGTTGGTAGATATTAAAAATTCTGTAACTTTTTGGACCTGTTCACTAGTTTTTCATCTTGCCAATCATCATATTGTGAGAAAAAGTTTTCAAAATTTTCCGTTGAATTTTGTATTTGGCGCAGGTTAAAGTGAAATGTTCACTTGCGTTTTGTACTTTATACTCAAAACCTGTTGGAGAATCTACTTGTTTAAATAGAAAATATAAATCATTCCATGGTAATTTCTTTGACCGTATCTTATTAAACAAAATATCTTTATATGCCTTGATTACCACTTGGTTTTTCCATTTTTGATGATGAGATGATAATATAAGTTATGAAATATAATTAATGTGTTCTTATATCTTCTGCTCTTTGTCGATATTTCTTCACTTTTACATTTATGTTGTCTTTTGAAATATGTGTGTAATTGGAATCCAAGGAATCATATTCTAAGAATCTAGAGAAGCTTTAGCTAATTTATCTTCTTCGTTAGTTTCGATTCTTTTGTATGCAGGGACCCAAATGTAGATGTTATGGATAAATATAACTGTTTGAGATGAATCTTTGGTTTAAAAAGTATTAATTTAAAATCACCGTATTTTTTATTTTCTGTTATATTTTGGAGACCTTTTATATATATATAGAACGGATAAAAACTGTCAGTAAGGATACCACTTTTTCTGCTTCTGTAATCCTATTCTGCCAGGCAGTACATATGGCTACAGTTTCGGCAGTAAAAACTAAATTAAACTCTTTTAGTAAGAAACTTTATCACTATCCTTGAGCTTTGAAATTTCTATTGAACTTTGGTTAGTAGTTTTAGCATCATTTTTTGCAAGAAGAACAATGTTACTAAAATTTGTTAGAATGTAGTCAATAAACATATTTTTCTTATATAATGGAAGATTTTTATTTTGAAAGGGAAGTTCATGTATGTATAGATATCTATTTTATGATATTCATAAACAGATGGAGGTGGGATCCATTGGAGAATATCTGATTTAGACATGCTAAGTTCTTGAAGAGGAAATGATAATTTTCTGAAAAATACTGATTTCTAATATATATATATATATATATATATATATTAGATAAATTATTTCAAAAACATACACAAAATAGTTATAAACCTAAGATAACTATAGTCATGATAGTATTAAGTCTTAGCCACAGAAATATTAGAAACTTTCATGGATATCCCCAAAAAATCTTGTATTTGGAGACCAATTCTTCAAGACTAGCTCTTTAGCTGAAATTTTTTGGCAAAAGAAATCATAGTGACTTTGGTTACTACTACCCATAGTTCTGCTTGTAATATTTCAACTAGGGTATGTAGTTCTTGAGAGACCCAGGACTAAGCGTAAAACAACTAAGCGGAATTTTTCTCTTTTAGTGCTGCTAGCGAAGGAAAAAAGTTCACTATCATAATCAAAAATTTAGATAGAGATGCATAATAGATAAGAGAGGGCTTGGTGGCATTTAAACTCTTGAATTCTTTCTGTCTAAGATAATTTATATGATTTTTCCAATTGATATTGGAGAAAAAGTTTACTCTCAGGATCTTGAAATTTGTCACTTCGGGAGTCGGAGGGCGTTTTTATCTTAAGTTGTAGAGATTTAGAGCTCCTTCTTTTTGAAAAGTAAATTAATCTGTCTTTTTCTGGGAAGGTAGTCAATATCATTTTTCAAACCAGGTGCCCCAGCTGCATACATGAATTTGAAAATTTCAATGTCAGTTGCTATCTCTATTTTGTATTCTGGATGAGTGAAATCATCCTTTTTTTCCCATCTACTCCAAAACTCTATATCTTAAAAATACACTGATGACTTACCTATAGAAAAAAATACGGTATAAATTTCAAAAGTTCATAGGGTTACATATAAAATAAGTTCACTTAGGCTTCCATATCCTTCCGCAGTCCAAATTTATCTAACATATATATTAATTATAATATTATGGTTAACTCATACTTTTCTTCACTGTTTCTGCAAATCGAAACAAACCAAGCATTTTAGTATTGCCATCTGGAAAACCAAATATTCGAATAATTGAGATTCTTGTAACTTGTTTGTATTTTTGATGAATTGTGCAAAAAATACATTTACCTTTCATTAAAAGTATAAACTTTTCAAGAAAACGTTCTTAAGTAAGGTATCTGTTTATTTTTCCCGAAGCAGTTGACTTTAATGTTAAGCATCAAATTTGATAATATTTGAGATATCGAAACAAGAACAAAAGAGGCGGCAGGAATACTAAGCTTTTTGCAATTTTTTAATCTTATTATTCTGATTTTAAATACTCAATTTTATTTATATTATTATTATTTTTTATTAATATTCATATTTGCCATTTTTTCATTCTATTTTTTAGAATTTTTTTATTTATCTGCTCTGCGGGGTTGATTTACGCCGGTGGGTAGGAGGAGTGGAGTAGTATACACTTTTAGGCTGTTTACAGCCAATCGTTGTGTTTGAAGCCCACGGGACAAAAAGTAAATTCTATATTTGTAAGTTTTGTACTTTCTTTTAAACATTAAATTTCTCATTTCTTTAACCGGTATATCTTTTTCGGTTTCTCTATAACTTTTTTATTATTGAAGATTATTTCCTGTCATGAATCATGTAGGCCTAGTCTTACGTAGACGTAAAATGTGGAAGTTCTCGAGTATCGGGGAGTTAACATAGCGGGCGTGGCGAGGAAGTACTATCTTGCTTTTTAATATAAAAAAAATGTATGATATTTATTGTTGACACTGCATGCACAACATCAAATTTTATTATGAAACATTCCATTTGACCCAATTTTCATAACTAGACTTAATGACAAAGTCTGCATGATCATGTATGTGAAGATTTTGTTACTTGTAACACAATCTGAAACTTATTTTCGCTAAATGAGTGGATATAGTTTGAATTGTAACATTTCTTTTATCAAATTTTTTCTAATCAAACTACAAATGTCAAAATCAATACACTACATATCTTACATTTCTAAATTGTGTGCATATAACAGTATTTATATATTGTAAATAAACTGGATAATTTTTTAAAATTTATAATTGCATTTCTAATTTAAATTAAGACATTTGAAAACGCCTGGTTCAGAAGTAGTTCTCTTAAAAGAAAGCAAGTCTTAAAATTCATTTCATACTTGATTTTGATATTACTGGTATACTTATTCATTCATTATCTAATATGGAGTTAATTTAAATTGTACATACTTAAAAAAAATTCTTTTGAGATATGTTTCTTATTGTTTTTTTTTGTAGTACTAAATTGTGAATGTTTGCTTAGATTATAAGGTAAGTACTTTTGTAATATTTTAAAGGAAGAAGTAGTATTCTCTTATTTGTGTAACATTTTGTTTCATGTCTTCAGATTTAAATGTACTATATATTTGTGAATTTTTGAATCTTGCAAAATCAAACAAGAATGGTACAAATGTTAGTATTAAGAACCTTTTTTAATTTTTTTTGATGTATTGAAAACATTATTTAAGATATAATGGTAATATAGTATAGTTTTAGATAAAATATCTAGTAATTATTTTATTTCTAGACTTAACACGCTGTCCTTAGGATGGAAATTCATAATTTTGGTGTTGATCCGATCACATGTCATGCTTGGAACAACGATAGAACTCGTAAGCAATATTTTTTCCTTAAATGTAATTTTTTTATCCTCTACATCTCATATCTTGTTTTTATTGATTTTGTAAATGCTTATCTGTTTTAAGTTGGTGAAAATGTTCATAGAAATATTTCTATTTGTGAGAAAAGACATTATGTTCAACATATGTTTATTAACAAATGTGCTACATTTTCTATAAGATCATGTTTTGATGATTATATTATTGTTTAAAGTTGTAAGTTTTTTTATTGTTTGATGTACAATTGGATGTCTGTTGTTCACTTTGAGAAACAAGACTTAATTGAACAATATTAACTATTAGAAATATCACCGGTGTATATATTTCAACTCAAATTTTAAAAAATCATTCGTATGTTTCATATTCTCAATCAGTTTCACCAAATCCAAAAACATTGCCAAATGCCCCTTCCTGTTTGATAGTCCTGAGGCAGTTGTGTTACCTTTGATCTTCCATGAACTATTTAATCTCCAGGGATATTTATTTTTGTGCTGCAGCATTTGATTCACATAATGGTCTCTTGTTTACATAGTGCTTCTACTATAACTTTGACTTTTTTATATGCTACTCAGCATGCACTACAAAGCATTATGTAATCGAAGTTACTAATCAGATTAAGGTATATGCACATTGTTTATGTATACTCTATTTATGTGTGTTGTGTATGTGGTATTCCTGATATCTGAGCTACAGTTGTGTATCTGGTATTACGATTAGTTCAAGTAAATATTTTTATAGTTTTGGAAATTTTTCTGATTTTATGCAGTCCAAACTTAAATTTTAAGTCGATCTAGGAGTAATGATGAAAAATCCCAATACTTCCATATTAGCCTGTTGTCCTGTAAACCTGAAATAGTTTTTTAAAAATTTAATTACATTATTTTTGGATCCAAATGCCATAATTGCATTCAAAACCACAACTAATTTTTGTAGACAGGGCTTCATAAATTCACATTAAGTACAAATCCAAACATTTAGATCATTTGATGTCCTGTAGTTCCATGATGTTTCTTGTATCATTTTGTTTGTCAAACCCATAGCTTTCTGACTTCTTGTATATATGTGTCAATATCTGAGTTGAAAAACTTATACCAATCATTTATTTTAAAATGTTCGATGATTGCTGCTTTGCGTTCATCTGTTTTATGTGCTTTCTAAGAATCAGAAATTATGGTTGCTTCTTAAATATTCTGTTTGATTTCTTTCAAAATAGTAAATGCTTTTCTGTTCGGTTCTAGTACAATGAAGCACTAGTTGATATCGCAGTAAATTTCACTAAATATCCATTGTTCTGACTGCATTCTCACTTCATTTTTACTTTTCAAAAAGTCTTATTCCCTTTATCTTTACCAAATCTGTTGATTTTTTCTGCTCTGTAGATAATTGGCTATGTACACATACTTTCAAGTAATTGTTCCAGTCTATCACAGTTTTTTCACCAAAACCCAACTGATCTCTTCCCTGTTGAAAAATTAAATTCTTCAAACTAGCTGTATGTAAATCTTAATACAGTTACCAAATTTATTTTTATCTTTTTTACTTTTTGCATTATGTCTCCATTGTCTGTCTATTTTTAAATGTGTATACATATTGTGCCTATAAATGCATTTTTGATAGAATTTCACATTTTTAGAAATATTCTTTTGTACTCTCTTCCTGTGAAGGTATATCTTAAATATTATTAACTTTTTACCACAAAATAAGAGAATGCTATTGCAAATTATATAATGAACAATATAACCTTGTTTGTTTTTGAGTGCATGGTTAAGATTATTGTTTTGAACATGCATTGGATTGGTTTTCTACTATTGACTGCATATTGCAACATTTGGTAATGTGCTTTTACTTGAATTGTTTTTTTTTTTTTTGTTCAGCTGAATATCTAGTATTTTTTTATGTAAAATATGAATGCTTTTATTTTAAAGAAAAATGCAAAATCATTTAATTTGAATTAAGATCTGTAATCAAGAATAAAATTTTTGTATCCTTCCTCCAATTCTTATGCAAACTTTTTTATACCCATTCCTTCTTGGGAAATAAATAAATGCAACTTATTTTTGGATGCTGCCTCTTTTATTCTGAGTTGCATAAATTTATAATAATAATCATTGTATTTTTCTTGTTCAGCTGAATTTCTAGTATTTTTAGTAGTATATATAATTTAAATTTTTATATTTTCACATCTTCAACTGCTTCACAAAAATCTTTATTTTTATGTTTTTCATTTTTTTCATCACACTTGATTTTATTAAATAATGGCAAAGATATATCAAGATGTTTCTCATGTGTAATGTATGTATAAGAAATGCAGTGGTGTAGTAACGAGCATTTCTTTTACATTCATGGTAGAAAAAACAAGTTTTAACAAATGAATTGTTATTCTAGTTACTGACATAATTTTTTTTTTAAATTGACTATTTGTACTAAATGGTTTTACTTTGGTATTTCTATAATTTGAAAAACAAAATTAATGATCCATTCATGTATAATCTAGTTGAAATGTTTATAATTGTTTAGAAACATCAGCCTTTTTTGGTAATTGGCTGATGCTTAAAATATTTAATTGTTTTAATCCTCATTTAGAATTTATCCAATTTATTTTATTTCAGAAATAGCTCTTTCACCTAATAGTAATGAAGTTCATATTTATAAAAGAGATGCTGACAGGTGGACATGTAGAAATGTTTTGTCCCAACATGACCTGAGGGTTACTAGTATAGACTGGGCTCCAAATACAAATCGAATTGTTACTTGCTCTGCAGTAAGACTATTTTAAATTATAAATGCAATGGTTATATATAAAGTTATATTTCTTAAATATGAAATGTTTTCCATTTCTCTGAAGTTTTATATTGATTAAAAATAGAAGCCTTATTTTGACTTAATTTAGTGTTATTGATTTTATTACTGAATTTCCATTTGTAAAGTCTGTATTTATATGCCCACAATTACTAATTTATTTTGTCATAATTTGGTGATTAAGCTTTAAAATAAATATTTCCATTTTAAATTAAGAAATTTTATTAAAAGATCTATTGCCAATAACCCTTGTTTCATCTGAATGTGATTTTAATAAATCATATTTTTTGTTGTTATATTTAATTTACTTCTATTGTTGAAATCTGACCTTTTACTGTATCAAAAGAATCTTGTTTTAAAAAAAAGGAATGCTTTAGAATTATAATATTTGTATTAGAAATATTTCATTGATTTTACTGATTCTTTATTGCCGGTGTCCTAAAAATAGTTTCAATTACAGTAGTTTTTTTTTGTTGTTAATTTGATATTGATGATTTTTTATACTAAATCTTTTGAGTCATATGAAATTTCTTCGTTTTATTTATTTTTATTCATTTACACTAATAAAATTTTTAACATAATATTGATGAAAAAACTGCATGAAGTGATGCAAATAATTTTGAATAAAAAATGGTGCAATCTTTTGACACTGATTTGATTATTAGCAATTAAATTCAATTTGTAATGATAGCAAGAAGTATTTTCTATATACATTGTACTTAGAAGTATTTTTGAATACAAAGATTGTCTTTTTATAATATTCAATAATTAAAAAATGAATTCAAAAAATATTTTATTTTAATATTTATTTCATTATTCATAATCACTCTTCAATGATTTGTCCAAAAGAACGATATCGCCATATTTGCTATAGGTAGTAAATAAAGATTTGTTACTTTAGTATTTTAACATGTTTTGTACATGGATAGGAAAATTGTTCATTTTCATCTCTTGTTTTATGCAAGTGTTTTCAATATAAGGACTCATTTTTCAACACAACTTCTTTCTTCAAGAAATCCAATATTTGTTTCTAACTTTTTTTCTTCTTACCCTTTAAGAATTAAGATGAGTTTTGTTTTCATTTATTAACCCCTTGCCTGTGACGTCCGAAATCGGTTCAGGCAAAGCAAATGCGCCGATTTTAGAATGGCTTGCCTGTGTTTGGGCAAGAAAAGAAATCATTGTTTCAATTCCGTGAAACCCGAACTCTCAGTTTGTCCAATGCCTAATAAGTAATTTGCTGTTTTCTCAATAGATTGTGATACTTTCCCATGAAAAATTCAACACTTTAGTGCTATTTGTTGGATTTTTGTAATTTTGGAGTTTGTATATACCATACTATAAAGCAGTGGTCCCCAACCCCCAGTACCGGTCTGTGGATCAAATAGCACTGGGCCGCACAAGAACATTAATTTACTTTCATTTTATTTTCTGTGGTGTATTTCTCTCGGGTATATGCAACCTTTTATGAAAATCTGCTTATATTCTGTGTCAAATCTCTTTATGCTCATTTTTTGTGTGATTGTATTTTATACTGAAGGCTTGTTTGAATAGAATTAAATTAAAGTTATGAAATCAAAACAACTTAAAATATAAACAATCAATGCCTTCCTCCCTCCTCAACGGGCTGTGGTACAATTATCAAATGTTGACTAGTTTTTGGCAGTAAAAATGTTGGGGATCACTGCTATAAAGGATTGTGAAATTCAAAGGAATCTCAGAGATATGGAATTCATGACAGTTGATATAATTGGATTATATTAGTTTATTATATTAATGTTGTTATATTGTCTTATTTTTATCTTGACAATTGTCATTTGATTTATTTTGGTATAATTTGTGCAAAAATTACTGTAATCCACTAACATTTCCAAAATGTGTGAAAATATTATGTATAGTAGTCATTTTGTTTAAAAATTTCTTTAAAAATCTCTACTTCTAACAATTTGATAACAAACAAAATTAAAGAAGAAAAAATTTCTGTTTTTGGCATGTTTTTCTCAAACATATTCCACAGGCAAGGAGTTAAAATAGCTGTTTTAAGCTTTTGAAGATATTTTCTCATTAATGTAATCTCATTGAGTATCTCTTTTCTGTCCCACTGTTGCCAAATTAGATTTTTTAATTATTTTTATTGATAATTAATAATTGCGTATATATTTAAAAAAATTTATTACATTATAAATATCTTTTTGGTTATTGCTGAATTATTTTATTGCATTTTTACATCAATTTATGTGATGTGCATTTCTCATAATGCATTTCTTAATTATAACCTGCATAATATTTATTATCTTTATTTTACATAGTATGCAACATTTACTCTTCTAAAAATTTATTTTGTTTTATAAAAGATTGTATTTTTCACTTGATATTGTTTATTAGGATCGGAATGCATACGTATGGACAAAAGTAGAGGATAAATGGAAACCAACCTTAGTTTTACTCCGCATAAATAGAGCTGCAACTTGTGTTAAATGGTCCCCTAACGGTATGTAGTTTTTTTACTATTGAATTTATTTATAAATTATATGCAGTATTTGTTTTAGAGTGGTTTTTGAAACAACCATCTTATCTGCCTATTGTGAAGGCAAATAAGTTTTCTTGACCTGCCTTTTTGGGAGAATATCTGTTTTATTATTGGCTGTGGGCAGCTGATTTGGCACTGGGCCACGTTGTAGAAGCAGAGGATTGCATTAATTTCTTAACTTTGCATTTCAGAAAAGGTATAAATTGTATCATAAAAATCAATAAATGAATTTAGTAATGGCAGATTAATTTATTGTTATAGTTGCCAGCACATTTAGTCGTAGAATCAGTTTGAGACCTGTAGTACAAACAAAATGAGACAAATGTTCTCTATTGCACTTTTCTACAATTTTTTTTTAAAACGGAAATGTGATTGTCTTTGGTATGCGAATTAGAGAGCATTTCTATTTACTGTTAATGATCTTTAAGCAAGAAAAATGTTGCTCTCAAGTAATTATAGATCCTGATATAGAAAATATTTTCTCAGTAAATTTCTTCATATACGGGAAATTTTTAGAAGACAGATCTGTAAAAGACAACTAATATTGGCAAAATTAATGCTTCTTTCATTTTTGATCAACTGTATATCAATAAATTCAAGATGCAGCTCCTCAGGAATTGTCAATATCTGAAATGATACGATAAAGAGAAATGAGTTTTGTCTTAATTTTCTTAGTCCTGAAAACTTCTGATCTTATCCTTCAAACTTTGTAGTTATCCAATCTTAGCAGAAAATATTTCAGGCAACTTTTTTTCCTAATAAAGAAAAAAGGCAAAAGTTGCTTTCCCCACACATCTTACAAATAAGCCATTTAATTTTGCTATGAAGGATCTTGTATGTTTTCATGTTTCTCAGCAATATACCAACTGCAACATCTCGTATCTACATTCCTTCATTTTCAGAAATAAGAGTGGCCGGGTACCCTAGTGTTTGTGGCACAGACTTGTGGCTAGCATGTCATGATTTCGAGAGTAGTACCACTAAAGACCTACTATGGAAAAGGGGTTGTTGCACATTAAATTAGTTGAGGCTGAAATGTCCTCCTGTTGGTCTGGTGTAGAAACTAGAAGAGAGGGTGCCAGATCAGGTGTCATCCTCGTCATTTGACTATAGTTCAAAATTACTTCATTCGCCAATAGCCCTTGTGCAATTTTATAGTGTAAGGATAATATAACTCTCACTCACTCTAGAAATAATAGGATTTAATTCTTCACTGTCCAGACTCAATCATTTAATCCAGCTCTGCCTCTACGTCGAAGGAAAGATTTGAAATGTTATTGGAATACCCTCGTTCTCTCTGATTGTGTTCATTATACTAACAGTATGATCTATTGTTCTTTAACTCCAGTGTAGCTTCACATTGGCGCTCTTGATACAAAGTGCAAAGAAAAGATATCATTGTCTTTATCTAGTGGTAGTAACTCATATTTTAAAAGCTTTTCCATATCTACATTTTTTTCCACTGAAAGCTCTGACCCCCATCTGTTGTACTACTTGCCAATTTGTTCTAAGGTGAGCCACTTTTTTTCTTGTAATTCACAGCATATACCAAGGTCAAATAATTCCTCTATGATGATAAAATTAATCATTTATTTCATGGATAAAGAAAGGTGACTCTGCAGTGTTTTCATTATCTGAGCTCATCCAGTACCAAAGCAAATCTTGGAATAGCCTCCAGTTGTTCTACAAATTTGTCATTTCTTGAATCAATGTGCCATGACTATAGTGAGACCGTAGTAGCCTAGTTGTCAAGGTAACAAACTCATGGCTGTGGGGTGTCTTTTTGAGCCTAGTACTGCTGAAGACTCGCCGCCAGAGGGGCTGATGCATGTTAAACGTGTTGAAGCCCAAATGTCCTCCTATTGGTGTGATGTGGAAATTAGAACGGGATGCCTTAGTTCAGGTGTTGTCTTCATCACTTGACCATGGTTCAAAGTTACGAGGTTTGTCACCAAAAGTCCTCCTGTAACTGAATTGTGCAACGTTAATATATCCTCACTCCCTCACCACACTGTAGTTCATACGAATGAAATGCTTTCAAATTTACTTCTAGCATCTGGGCAAAATATGCCTTGCATACTCTACCATACACTACTTTGATTAGCTCACCATCTAAGAGGTCTAGTTGCATTTAGCTAGGTCATGTGCTACCATTAAATTTGTTTTTGCAGTGTTATTTTGAAGTGTTGATCACTTTGTGAATAATATTTGTTGAATCTTTAGTGTTTTTACATACTCAATAGATTTTTTTTATTTTTGTCTTTTGTGCTCCTTAAATGTGGCCATTGTTTCATAACACAATAATTGCATAGCTTTATTCCATGTTTTACTTAAGTATTTTTTGTTCATTCTTCATTCAACACATGTCATTCATCGCCGTTTTTTTTTTCTTCTTCTTGAGAGTTCACGGTTTTATTTAGATTGGAAATAATATTTACTGTTGCAAAAATAAACTTTAAATTAACCAGATCAACTGCAAAAGCGTTGCACTCTATATTTACACTGTGTGCATATTTATTTATCTATTCTAGTAGAAAATGCTAAAATCTTGTGTTGTAAGGGAAGAAAATTTCTGTTCAAAATGGATTCTTCTGCCTGCGCAGGTGACAGAAAAACTCTTAGTGTGGGTACCTGAGGCTGCTATTTATGCATCCCTGAACTGTTGCTTTTCTCTCATCAACAAAACCTGGCTGGAAGTTTCCTATAGAACTGTGATTGGAAGGATTTAAAGCCACTGAAACTCTTGACATGCAGTGGAGGATTCTATTTTTCTGGATATGTCTATAGATCTGGATGTATGATATTGATGTGGAAGATTGAGTGTGAAGGGGTATATAGGAAAGAGCTTACTATTAAGGAGTAGAATTCCTTACTTCATTTCGCTCCTTTTCAAATTTTGCCTAATTAGTAGATGCCAAAAATTTTCAGAAAAGTGCTTCCTAACAAGCTAAGTGTAAATGAACTTATAAATAGCAGAATCTGAAGTAAATAGACAACTGATATTCTTAAAACAAAGCAAAAGCACAAAGTTTTTTTTAGACTTAAATTTCTTTATTAGTGAAGGTCAAACCACATCTTTCTCTACCAGGTATAAATAGGAAGAGTGAGTTAGATGAAAATTAAAATTTGAGATTTTCATTTATTTCATCTAACTGAGCTTTTTTATTCATATATTTCCATATGAGAACTGTTCATTTGGTATGCCTAAAGATCTGAAACAGATTAAGGATGTATAATTAAGTACTATTACGTGTTTTACTAACAGTAAAATATGGCATATAACACGCACTTTTAACATAAAAAATTAGATCAAAATTTAAGGTTGTACATTATATGCTGGGTATAAAAATTATGGTTCTAAAATAAGAAAATAAATGAGTATATGAAAAAGATTAGATTTCAACATATACTGAAATGCTGTTTATTTAAAAGAAATGACATATAACCTTATGAGTGTAAGGAGTTGTAGTTTTAAAAGTATACTGTATTTTCAAAAGCCTGTGGGATAATACTTCAAACAAATTACTTGAAAAGGTAGGAGCCTTGCATAGGTACATTTCAGGTTTCTTCATAGAAATGGGGTGAGTGTTATACAGCAAATTTACCTAAAAATAAAAAACAGCTCGAAAGTATAGTTGTAGGTTGTACTCCGGAATTTTTGGTATATTAATGTTTAACCTATTATCTGCCCCTCCTTTTGAATTTTAGTCTTCCCATTTATTGTTTATGCGTTAACCGTGTTTTTTAAAGAGAAAAAAAAATTCAGAATTTGCTGGTGGGAATTTAAGAATATTTCAATATTACACAGCTTAGACTTTCTAGTGTTCATATGCCATTAAATAAAGGTTTTTTACCAAATCTATGTATGCCATCCTTTGTCAGACTTAATTACAGTAATGTGCATAGGCATAAAGATTTAATTTTTATATACAACCTGCCTTATTGTAATTACGAACTAAACTAATTTTTCAATTCATTTTAGAAACTAAATTTGCTGTGGGATGTGGTGCCCGTTTAATATCTGTATGCTTTTTTGAAGAAGAAAATGACTGGTGGTTGAGCAAACACATCAAAAAACCAATACATTCCACTGTCACTAGGTTTGTTTTATATGTATTTTGAGTATGTATTTGTATGTGTTTAAATATTAATACAAACTGTAGAATTTAGAGGTATTTGATTAAACAGTTCTTTCAAGGTCTTTGATTATGTGAGATTTGTTTTGTCATTACTTCTTGAAAAATATGTATGTGTACTTAAAAAAATTTTAAAGTAGAAAAACGATTTTGTGAATCAGCTTTTTGGTAACCAAGTAGCTATTGTCGCAAACTTGTGGTGAGTGTTTCTGTTGAGTCATGTTCGATTCCTGATGCCTCTAAGACCTGCTGTGTAGTTAGGCTGCTGTAAGGTAAATCTGTCAATGATGTAGTTTCTCATGTTGGTATGATGCATAAGTTTGGAGAGTGAGATTCCACAGCTTAGGTATAATCTTTGTCACTGTTCCAAATTATGAAGTTCATTGCTAGTAGTCCTTATGTTGCTTCAAAATGTGATATTAAAAACAATCTTTCTTTTTGAAAAAAAAAATCCGTTTAAAGATAATTCTTTTGGCAAGTACAATCCTTAACAAATCGAATTTTATAATTTTACTTTCAGTATCTAATGAAAAGTTTGCAGCTACTATTACATACAGCTTTGTAAAACATATATTTTAAAAGTTAGAAGTTTTGTAAGTCTGCATTTGAAGAAACTATAAAGAACAACCCTTAAAAAATTTTGAATTTTAGTTATACTGTGGGTGCATTTAAATATTTGTATCTGAGTTTTTTTATTACAATTCAGTTTAATTTCATATAATATATTCATACAAAATTATTATAAACAGGTTTGTTTTTCAATATTGTTTTATCTTCAAAATAGGTAATTCTCAGTTCCTTATTTAACCCTTTTTTTTTCAGTATTGATTGGCATCCTAATAATGTTCTACTTGCCTGTGGTTCTACTGATTTCAAAACAAGGTAATATATATTTTTTTATTAATTAAAATAAATATTTCATATTTTACACATATTCAAAAGAAAATCTTATTTTTATCCTCCAGAGTCTTCTCAGCATACATCAAAGAAATTGATACTAAACCTGATCCTACTGTATGGGGTTTTAAAATGCCCCTTGGACATTTAATGGCTGAATTTCCAAACAGTATGTATGATATGTTGTATGCAATTGCTAATGTGTCTTTTATGAATAGTATTAAATATTAGTTATGACACATCAATTTCAGACTTTATTTTATGTAGGTTTTTTGTTATACTAATATGAAGACTATAAAATTTGAGAGGTGTGTTGTTGTTGATATGTTAAGTACACCCAATTCTGTTCTTGTGCAATTCATTGTTTTTATACAATCAACCCAAATTGTAAGAAAAAAATCTGCTTTACATATATTCTTGTAACTAAAATTTTTTTTTTCGGAGTGGAGGAATGTAAAGAGATTTTCATTTGTGGGATTTCCTTGAATTCTATTACCTCAACATGAAATCTAAGGATTATATAACTTACTTTACTACATTGCTTCAGATCATATGTTAAAACCACTGCATGTAAATTGTTTCTTAAAACCATGTTCACAATGAAATGTGCAGATTTGAATTAACTGCCAGTTCACTGGGTGGTAAACAAAAAGCTTGGATAACCACAAAAATCTTTATTTGAATGGTTTAATAAATGTTTAGTCTTGAGGAATTGGACGCTATATGAATGTCAAGAGGATCTTGAATTTAAAGTTCTTTTGATTATAGACAGCACCCGGCCATCCAGTCTTAGAATATCTAAATATGCAGTTTTGTTTTCTGCCACCTTTTAATTCATCTTTTATATAACCATTAGACTGAGGTACAATTACAATATTTTAAACCTACATTAATGCTAATTTGATATAGGAGTGCTAAACACCAAGTTGTTTATGTTCGCCAAGATGGGTGATAACATTTCAATATGGTTACCTTCGTATATTTATCATCTGACAATGTGGTGGATAAAGTGGCATGGGGATAACTTATATTAGAGTTAATTTTTATTTGTTTTTTTCCCTGCAGTAACTATTAATTTCAGGTTATTTTAATTCGATTTCTGTAAAAATGCAAGTGCTCTTGTTGTAACCATTCTTTAAGCCAGCTGCTTTAGCCTTCTGCTGTATTTTGTGCTATTTTTGAATATGGATATTTCTAATATCATTGGTGAGTACCAGGATTTTTTTTTAAAGCCTATGAGGCCTGTACTTTTAGTTATTGCTGCACAACTTGCTTTTAAATTTTATTTTACTTTTTAATAATGCATTTTTAAAAGTTACTTGTTCGATGAAGTTCATTACAGAAACTTGCTGTTTTTGGAATATTGTAAGTAGGGATTGCAATATCGGACCAAAAGTTCAATACCGATATTCGGTATTTTTTAGAACTTGATACTGGTATTGGAAATTTAAAAAAAAAAAGAAAACACAGGTGTTTCTTTGTTTTATTTGCCAGTTTTTATTAGAGTGTGTAAATATCACAAAAAATAAAGGAACATCTTATTTAAATCACAAAAAAGTGCAAATATCACTATTCAGTCTGTGGTACTATTACAAATTTTTAAAATGATCGTAATGTTTTAAAAGTTAAATTTTTGAAAAATGTTTTTAAAAAACATAATGCATCAATTGTACTGTGCACAAATTACCAGCTGTCAAAACGTACCTTCGGCATCTACGCTAGTTGGTGGTACTGTTGGCAATGTGTGCTATATACTTTTTCCAAGTATTTACCTCTAAATCCCTCATCTTCAAGAGTGGCATGTTTATAAAGATTTGAGATATCGAATAAGCTAATAAAAAAAAATTTCGACAGTTTAATGATTTTTAGGGTACCATATCGCCTTAACTAATTTCGCCCGTTAGGGAAACATTTTAGTAACAGGTGTTGATGGATGCAGGAAGGCAAATGAGCTTGGATATGTTTTTCCTTTTTCATCCTGAACTTAGCTAGGAGTAGTGTATTTTATTCTTTTTGTCAAAGAAATAATTTATGTCTATTTTTAAGTTCAGATTAATAGTCTTTTATCCTGTTGTATCTGGCAATAAAAAAATCAGGTGATGGATTTTATGAGTTACCTTGGAACTGTAGAACCAGCTAGGAAAAATAAAAATAAGAACAACGGAATGAGAAGAATATAAAGACATTTAATATCTTCATCTTCTGAAATAGACATAAAATTATTTCATTTATAATACATTTTAATCATGGTCCAATAATTGACACAATAACATAAACACAAAGACGTATAATATTTTGCTATGTTGAAAATCCCTTAACATACAAGAAACAATTTTTAAAATTTCTAGTAAATACCGAAAAACTGATATTTAAACTATTGAATACCGATATTTCGAAACTATACAAATGGCTCAAAATACTGGTATTCAGTATACCATTATTGCAATCCCTAATTGCAAGTTATCAGCACTTTTAATTGATATTCATTATTAGTTTAAATATATATGTAATTATTTTATTTATAATATAATGTAAAAATAATAGTATTATATATAATTATACGATTATGTAATATATAATAATTATTATATTGATATTCATTGGATTGATACTGGTTATTTTCAATCTATTCCTATATTCTTCATTGGAAATATATTTCAAAACAGTTCTTTAAAACTATTTTTTTGACAATTTGTTCCCACTAGGTAGCCATCTTGGTTTCCATATCATTCAACAACTAACACTTGGTGTGCGTGTGTAGAACTCCTATATCAAATTAGTTCCCATACATTTTGAATGTATGTTTATTAGATAATTAGTGTATTATTTCATCTTTACTTGGGACTTTATAGAGTTTGTCCTTGAAACTCCTGGCCCAAAGGAGATAATAAGGATGAAAATCCTGTTCTGTACACAGATTTAGTTTAATGTTTGGTCAGTGAATTTAGTAATCATTCTGTGAAACATGATCCTGATAAGGAGCCAACTGGGAAGTTTAAGAATGATCTGAAGTTGTTAGTGTCCTCTTCCTGCAAAATATACAATGACCTAGCCAAATTAAGAATTTTAGAATTAATTACTGAATTTGTTTTTAAACTCATGAAAACATCTGCACCACAGGAGGCTAGTCCTAATTTATTCAAAAGGTTAAGAAAAATTTCACCAATAGAGCACGAAGATAATAACGGGCATTTCTAATGATAGCAATAATTTTGTAAAAAGAATGCCAACATGGCAGAAAGTGACAACAAATAAAATCTTTATATGTGTAACTTGTATTATTTAATCTAACTTTTGCTTTCATGAGGTAGTGATGTGTTTTGTTTCCTTTTCAAATCGTAATTTTTTTGTATGATATATGTGTATGAATACATGTTTGAGTCTTTATGAAATATGTTTAAGATCCTAGCAGGAAAACTTGTGGTTTATTGTATTATTTTTGCTGATTTCTTTAAACTGGATGGAATCTTCTATTTTTCCCATAGATGCAATGTACTCTTTTACATAAGTATTTTTACATGTATTCTTCAGGAATGTATTGATCATGTAAAAACAGAATTAAGTGTGTATTAAAAGTCAAATGCTTTTGAAAAAGTTGTCATTTTAACCATTAAATAAACAGGAGACTTATTTATAAATGATTTATCGAGCAAAAACTATATTGATGTTTGAATTTTTATTCTGTTGTAATATTGTACAAAAAATAATTTTATATTAAGTCATATAAAATATGAATTATTTTCATGATTTTGAAGAGTTTCCAATCATAATTCTTTCTGTCTTTTTTTTTTTATCATAATTCTCTCATAATTGGTTTGAGCCTGTTTATTTGCTACATATGAAGAAACCTTTTATCCAAATATTTATTAAGCTGTTAATTTTTTTAAGAGTGATCTGTAAAAAATTTTGTGTGTTTTAAAACAAATTCACTTTT
Organism: Trichonephila clavata; assembly: GCA_019973975.1. Lineage (NCBI taxonomy): Eukaryota > Metazoa > Arthropoda > Arachnida > Araneae > Nephilidae > Trichonephila > Trichonephila clavata. Next base: position 32,768 of record BMAO01017253.1, read on the forward strand.
TAATTTTTCGTAGGAACTAAAATGCTACAAAAAATATGAAACTTGTATATATTTTAAATATAAAACTTTTCAAAAGAAAACCATATCTTAAGTTTTATATAAATAAAATTTTCCCTGGATATGTAGTAGCTATTATTCTTCTCTATAATAATCATTATTGTGCCTGCATATTCTGAAAAATCTTGACTGAATTTTGTTTGATGTAGGATTTTAATTTTTAGTAGAAATACAGAAATATTCATAGACTATATAATTCAGTTTAAAATGAACCATTAAATTAAGATGCTTTGATGTAAATGCTAAATCCTTAGAATCTTTATTCTTCTAATGACTTGTGCATGAGAACATAATTTAATGTTTCTTAAAGTTCTTGAAAAGTAAGTTTTCTTTGTGTGCATATTTGCCTATTGTTTTTCATCAGAAAAATTTCATATGATTTAAATGGAATGAATGGGTGTATCTAATAATTTTTTTTCTCCTTGGATCTTTTGAAAAATTTGAAGATTCAATTTGAATTAGCTATGTATAATGTTCAAAATTTGTTATTTTACATGCATGTCAATTACAAACATGTATAAAAATTGTAAATGTTATATAGAAATGAGTTTTTTCTTTGATTCTATACTTTCTTTTAAACAGGTGGATGGGTGCATTGTGTTAGTTTCTCAGCTGATGGATCCAAGCTGGCTTGGGTTAGTCATGACAGTACTGTTTCAATATGTGATGCTGAACAAAATATGGCGTATGTATAATGCTGTCTAGAATGCAAGTGTTAGTTTTCTAATTCATGTAAAGTGAATTTATTTTGATTCCTGGACTTTTTTCTTTTTCAAGGTTAATAACAGTTAAAACCCAGTTCCTTCCTTTCCTTACCTGTGCCTGGATATCAAATACTAGTTTAATTGCTGCAGTAAGAAAATAATTTATTTTTATATAACTGTGCAGTTTTTTTATCTATATTACAGAAAAATATATTTAGTGTAACACATTAATGTATATAATTTAAAATTTATCCAGAGTTTTTATACATGAAAATTTTCCTGGTACTTACAACTTTTAATGCAAATTATTACATGTTAGAAAATGAGCTTTTATTTCTGGTGGTAGTAAATAAAGCATAATTTAAAATTAAGCTCGAATTTTCTTGGTATTTACGTCCAGAAAAGTCGAATATGATCTTCTATTTGAATAATTTTGAAGCAAGTCATGCTTGCTTTTTGTATACAGGAATAAATACTCTAAACTATCATTGGAAAAGTGACATTTTATTGTAATAACATTTCTTAAATCCCCATCACATTTGTATATTTTTATATTTGGCAATTTTACCATTTCTTTCATGAAAATAGCATTAAATGGGATGATGTTCAGTAGATCATTCCACTGCTATATTTAAACTCTTAAACAGGTATGGTGATATTCTATTTTGGCTCTAAATTAATTTTTATTTTCAGTATGTGCAAGTGGGAAACTAACAAGGGGATGGCACAACATGGGAAATTCATTTGGGGATGAGACTTTGTGTGTAATAGTAAAGGGTGTTCACGCCTCAGTGTAACAGCACTGAATGGACAGTCAATTTGAAAAAAATAACCTTTGAAATTTCATACTTAGCTTATCTGTATAAGTTTTAAAAAGCTCCAACAGCCGAGTGGCTTGGGTAATAATGCACCTGTGTATACCCAAACAGTCACGTAAGGTGCTTCTTTTGATGTTTAATGATTTTAAATGATTTATATAATTATAGCAAGTATTTTGTTTTAAAACACAAATTTATATAACATCATTTAATATTTAATAAGATTTTTAAATTTAATTGTACAAATAATTAACTCAAGTCCTAAACATACACACAACTGTGCAGTACACAAATACATTTTCACCAAGCCACTGCATCGCTGGGGCTTTATTAAACTTATGTACAGTGAAATAAGTTTAACATCAAAACACTTAGGATGAAATATCGATCAATGTGAAGTAATACAATAGTCCCAACAATCTGTTATGTATTTTCACCCCCCCCCCCCTTAATACAAAATGAAAATTGCTTAACACAAAAAGAATTCATTTCTGGAGAAGGACATTGAAACTGAGCTGACACTTAATGAAATGTTTGAGGAATTGTCTTTGTTATTGAACTGTTCTACTGTATCATTGAAAGAATTTGTTGCAATAGATGATGATAATGTGTGTACAGTCCAAAATATGACAAAGACATTTTGGAGTTTGTTCAAAGCTAAAAAAATATTGATGTAGATTCCGTCTGCGAAAATGAAATAATGTAGCTTCTGTTCCCACGTCATTCGAAATGAGGAACATCATGCAAAGTATGAGAAATTATTTAGATGCATTTTTCAATGGTGAAATGACTAACAAAATGGACAACATCAAACAATTTAATGACAAGTTCATGCTAAACAAGTAATATATAAAAAAAAAATTTTAAGTCAATTCCTTAGGTCAAAAAAGAAATTTTATTTTAGTTACTTTTTATTAAAGTTACAATTAATATACATATGACAGAATTACAATATTAAGTGACTAAATAGAAAGTGATTTTCCTTTTTATATATGGTGTTGGGCTATTTTTTTATTACTAATTATTCATTAAATTTAATTATTCTAATAAGATAGTATAGTAAAAAAGAAATCACATTCTCGGAAATTAGGCCATCCCAGGTGGGATTTGAATGCACGACCTTTGGATTAGAAGTCCAGTGCGCTACAGGGACACAACGAACGAGATTTTTCTTTCTTGTATGCTATTTGACTATTACTTTTGTTTGTTACTATTTATTCATTTTTAATTTAATTAATGAATTAATATTTGAAAAAACTGTATTAACATCAAGTGTCACCCACTACAAGTTTTAAAAAAATGTATTCGAACTTGAATGGATGAATAGAAAGTATTTATTAATGATTGAAAATTTGAACAAAATATATATATATGTAGGGGGAGTCCTAATAGTAGGAAATGAAAAAGCAATGCAATGAAAAATGCTGGATTATTTTGCAAAAACTATAAATGTTTTGCTTTTCAAAGAACTTGAAATTTTTTTATCAAATTTCATTAAGTTCCTGTGAATGATTTTTATTAAGTTTCATTGAATATATATATATACATTCCCTCAATATCCTTTAACATGAAAAAATATTTCAGTTCCTTCAGTTTCGTGTTAAATGATTTTCACTGTATAAGTTAAGTATGAGGTTTCAAAAGCTATTTTCCCAAATTGATAGTCCATTCAGCTCTATTATATTGAAGGTTACACCCTAAAGGAGTACTAGTGTTACACTAGGTTTTGTGCCCAAATGAATTTCCAATGTCTTGACCTTGTAAAATGAATAAGCATGCTTGTGTTTATTCAAAATAAAATTGTTATCCATAACTTGCTAATGGTTGAGTTAATAATTTTTTAATTAAATTATTTAATGAACAGTGATTAATGACTTTTAATGAATTTTTATTCTCGTAGTTTGTGGTAAACACTAAGCATTAAATTTGCATCAATATGTAATGTGTCGTTTGGTACACTTTTTTGTAATAAGATTGCTTTTCTTTAGGGTTTTCGATGTACAAAATTGAATAAGTATTTTAGTTTCAAAATTTATGCCAGTTTTTCTAAAACAGATGTTGCAATCATATTGGGGGGGATGTTTCTGAAATCTGCAAATTCCCTCCTATCTAATTCTAGTATTTTACATATTGTTTTAAACATTGTTATCCTAAGTAAAAATAAATTGTTAGTCATTAAGATTTTTCTAAGCTGGTTAAAAAGACCTATCTCTTCTTTCTAAGTATTTTTGTAAAAAATATATTTGTGTGGCCTTACATTTTTTCCTTTGCATTTAAAAATATATCCATTGTCTCTTTATTTTATCACTGCATTATTTAAAAGCATTTGCTTTGCAAGCATTAATTCCTATTTGACAGACTGCTCAGTTTTGTTTAGGGCATAATAAATATTAATTGTAAAAATATTTTGCATGCTTTTGTTCATAAAGTCAAGTATTATAGTTAATCATATAGTTGCTGCTTTTGTTATATTAAATGTTAAAGGTACTGCATATACATCACAATTAATTCTGCCCCCCCCCCCTCCTTGTTCAATTGATTAGTACTAAAAAAGATCAAACACTTTACCACAGTTGTAACAATTCTCAGTTGAGATTTCTTTTTAATCTGTCCAAAAGTACTCATGTTTTAGATAGTTTTTCTTTGTTGCATAGTAAATATTTTGAATATTGCTGTGTCGTACTCTATAAATATCTTAAAGTTTATATCATTCAATTGTATACTTACTACTTAAAAAATTGTTTAAATATATGAATTTTTAAATAAAATTTTCTGTTTTTGTACTTTGAAACGTGACCACAAAAAATATCAATATAGTCTATTCACCAATTTTATTGCATATTTGATGTCATTTAAAATAAATTTTTAAGTTCATATTTTCTATCTTTAATTTTTTTCTTTGTTATTTTTTTAAGTTTAATATGCATTTAAAATATGTACCTTAAATTTATGTTCTTTTCTTAGGGACATGATTGCTGTCCTATGTTGTATCAATACGAATCAATGAAATTAACTTTTTCATCCAAAATAGACAAATCACAAAAAAGAGAAGTAGATGGATTTAGGTAAGTGGAAATGCATACTTTCTAAAAATGTTGTAAATGCTTTATTTGCTGATTTGTTTTTTATATAATTAATTTTCTAATTTAAAATAACTTCAATACTGACTTTTTATAAAAATCCTTATATTAAAATATTTCACATATAAGGTAACAGAATTGAAATGTTTATTATCTTCAGTTAACTTTTTATCGGCTTATGTAACATTTTTACTGAAAGTAAAAAGCCATTTGATTAGATGGCTTTTTTTAATATCAAATATAAAAAAATATATTAGTTTATTTTGAAATTGTATAACAATTTTTTTTTTCATTTGTTAAATTGTGATCAATAAGCATACTTTGATGCATATCACTCCTTTAAATGTGATTAATCTCTTAGCCTAAATGATTAAATGTAGTTTTTAGGAAATCAAATATTGGCGTATGATTGAATTATGCTACAAAATACATAGAAAAAAACTGTTCTGCTGCTCTGAAATTTAGAAATAATTTTTTAATAGATTGCTTTGTTAAACTTTTAAAATTGTTGCAGCAAAAGCATAAATATTGAAATGTACATTGGTGTAAAGCAGATATTTTAAAATTAACATTAAAGTTCTCCAGCTACAGATTTAAAAAATTGAGATTTAAATTCTAACTTCCTATTTTGACTTTTAATGAATATATGTATCTTGATTTTATTAACATAGAAAAAGATGTCAAGGTTCAAGAATAAAATTAATTATGTATGTAAAAAAAAAAAATCCTCATTGTAAATTTTAAAATAAAAGTAAAGTATTGAATAGTGTTGTGAATCTTGTATTTTCAGCAAATAATTACAACCACTTTTGCTTGAACTTTTTCCATTTGGCTTATGTTTTGGCTTGTTGAATGATATTGAATGTTGCATCTCATATGTATCTGAGATAAAGACATTTTGTAACATTTGAGCTACCCAAGTATAATATTAAACTCAAATAAAAAAAATTTTTAATATATGATCTCAACTTTCTCTCTTGTGTACATGTATTTTAATTATTTACTATATACTGTGAATAATTTATGATAAAAACAGGATGTTTAATCACTGTTTAATTTTTTTAGTGCGATGAGAAAATTTAGAGACATGGATAAGCGTGCCATAGTGGAAAATAGTGTGGATACATTACTAGATACAATTCATCAAAATGCCATAACGAGTCTTACAATTTATGCTGGTACAAAATCAAATACAACAAAGCTGTGTACAACTGGAATGGATGGTAAAATGGTTATATGGAATTTAAAGGTATGTGATTGCAAATAATACTTTTCTTTACTGTAAGAATAATTGTTGTTTGGTTTTAAATTTATTTTTTTTAAAATAAATGAAAAGTGGTCTCTTTTTTTAATTAGAATAGCTGTAGAATTGCAATTTTAAAAAAAACACTTAAAATCTCAATTTTATCTTTGTTTTAATGCCATTTCATCTAAATACTCTTCTAAAAATTTGTTTTAAAAATATATTGAAATAAAGAGATGTGGACTTGTGTGTAAACCTTTAAATATGTAGAAATAAGTTGACTGTATAAAAATAAATTGCTATCATCTAACTATTTTTAAAATTTCATAAATTAGTAAAATTCCTTTTAAAATGTTTCTTTATTAGCATTTTACAATTATGAGTTAAAATTATGATGCTCCATATTTCTTAATATGTTATCTTAATATCGTATACACATTAAGATTACAAAAAAGGGAGAAAAAGGTTAGATTATTGTATAGTTTCCATTAGTAACCAAACATTTATTTTCTGTATCATGTTTTTCTTCGCTCAGTTGTTTAAATAGATTATCTTTGAATAAAGATAATTTATAATTACTTCGTGCTGTTACTAAACATGTATTATGTTCTTAGTATTATAGTTAGGGAAAAATAAAGTTCATACACTAATATATCATTTCTACTTTTGTTAAAGGTTGATGGGTAGTTGTTCTCATTACTTTATATTTGGTGGTTATAATTGTATAACAAATGTCAAGTTTTGCAGTTTAATGAGGTATTAAAGACTTCAAAATACTAATAAATGTTTTATAAATTCATGCTGGCTTGAATTTTCACTTGTCCTTTACTTATAATAGATTAAGACCTTTAACCCAAAGTTAGTTCTAAAGGAATCAGTTTTGTGTTTTTGAGTATCTGGTCTATTTATTCTATAGGGTGTTCCAGGATTATTGCGACAAACATTATGAGGAGGTAGGGGACATCACAAAGATTCATATTTACATAACAACCCATGGTGGAAAATGTCTTCTTTTGGTATTAGGTTGCGTTGTTCATAAGAGCCTTGGAGGAAATAGATCTGCATTACTGCAGTCATTTGAATTGTCATTGCCCGCAAAGGAGTATGGAACGTCTTGTGAACTCAGAGTTTGCAGATATGCACCTGATTTACTGATTGTTAGAAAGAAATGCACAAGCAACAGAAAGATTGTATCGCTATTGTACCCACAGAGAGATGCACTGAACTGCCAGATGTTTTAATTTTCATCACAATTTGTGTGAATATGGATCATTACAAGGTAATAGGCATAGTGAGGACAGGTCACAAGTGAGTCAGACTCACAGCAATGAACAAAATGTGTTGTATACAGTTCTAAAAAATCAGATTATGAGCCATCGGTGCTACTGTAGAACAATCTTGTAGTGTTAATAGTGTTTTGCTACTTGAAGGCTTACACCCATACCATTTTCAAAGGGTACTGCCACAGCACAGATTTTTGATCAACATATTTCAGATAATGGTCTTTTGTCTCTTCGTTTCTTGTGCCTGTTGTACTGTTTTCTCATGACGTTTCCGACCATGGGTTGCTTTGCTAATCTGAATCCTTGTGATGTCCCCTGCCTCCCTTTACAGTTTGTCCCAATATTACTATTTATTACTATTTATCTATTTGTTAACTTGTTTAATATGACTTAGAGAAAGAGATGAGATTTAAGAGACCAATATAGAAAGGAAACATTTAATGCAGTGCTTCTCAAAGATTCAATATTCACGACCCAATATCCATTCATAATTTTCATTGCGTCCCCTCATACAAAAACAATATATTGGAATTCAATAATACTGTACTTTGATCTAAAACTATGATACTACCTTAACCTCTTAAGTGCCTTTGGCGTATTTAAACGTCTGGCTCAGTCAAAGCGTTAATTTCTCCGGACGTATAATATCTGTCTTTCCGAAGTACGATCTTTTCTCTGCACTGCTATCCATAAAATTATTCCAAAGGCTTTGGAGTACAATAAAAGAACCTTGACAATATGTTTGGGAAGGATTTGCTTCTCCCCCCCCCCCCCAATTTATCACATACGTGCGCCTACATAGAAAACAGTCGGCATTGGAAAGCGAAGCGCATAACTATTAATTGGAAGAGCGATTAATTATTAGCAGTGCAAATTATAAAGATAAGTGCTAATTTTTGTATATAATTTTTTCTATAACAAGCCCATGGATTCGCTGGTAATTATTAAACTTGTTTTTAACTTAGTATTGTTAAATTAATCATAAAATACATTTTGTAGCACTGATACATTTATAAGTGTATTATATCTGTGTAAATGTGTATTTTATTTTTTACTATGCCAAAATGTATTTTGTTTATCTACTTTCAGTAAATTAATAATTTATTTTAAATAATCTTCTGTTTTTGACTTTTCAATATGCTCACGCCCCCTCGTAGAGTTATCATGCCCCCAAGGGGGCGCAGCCCACTGTTTGAGAAATGCTGATTTAATGCATATTTATTTAACTTTAATACTTTGATTATGAAATGGTGGTTTTAACATTTCTGTCTTATTTGTTAAGGTTTTTAAATGCAGTTTATCTTTTTATTTTTAGGCTTTAGGAGAAGTGATACGAAATGAAATGTAGTGTAATATTTGCCCAGTTAAACTACTGGAGTAAACTCAATTGGACACCTCCATTCTTCCCCTATTGGTGCTGCCTCATGGAAGGAGAGGATTCTCCTGCCTGGCACTTGTTGATTATCATCTAGTTGATTGACTTGAAGTACATACTTTGATCATCAGGGGCACAATGCCATGGATATAAACAAGATGACCAATAAGCAGGGTTGCTCTCTTAGCTTGCTTTCAGACTACGGATCTTTTCAACATAGTAGGTGTAAATACTGCTACACTAAAATTATGCAGTCATAGCTTTTAATTAAAAAATGCGGCAAAAGCTCAAACTTAAAAGTGCTGCTTCTTGTAAAAAAAAAAAAGAATGAAATTTGTAGAAATATTTTCCTCTTCACTGAATGATCTAGTTCAGTTTCAACAAGAAATTATTTTAAAGTTGATGATGTTTTCGAAAAATTGCCACAGTATATAAACCCTACTCGTTGGTCATTCAACATACATTTTTATGAACGCTCCCATCTAGCATCGTGTTTCAAGGAAAAAATTTTTAATTGCCTTCATTTTCATGCTGTTTGTATGTTTTCTAATAATTTTATTTTTTTCCTTTATGTTGGTTATGATCTGGAAGCCAATTTAATTATGAAACATTTGGTTGTTAATATAACTTTGTATTTCATTGTTATTATATTCCTATGAACTTAGAAGTATGTCATGCTATAAATTCTCTATACTATTTTCAAAGTTAAATTAATACACTGGCCTTTTTATTGTATAATTCCTCTAATGGTATGTGAAAGTTTTCAAACCAAAGAGTGATCTGAAATAAGACTGCCAGTCTATTTCAGTACTGAATATATATATGCTTTTATAAGATATTCAATATATTAATGTGCATGACATACTTTTTCAATATTTTTTTTCCATTGTTTGGCTTTCCTACATAATTTACAATAGTGAACAATCAATTTCTTCTGTCATCACTGTACTTAAGTGATTTTATTTCTCTCTGCTTAAAATAATTGATCTTTAAGCAGTTAAAATAATCTTGTAGGTATATATATATATATATAAACTATAAAAGAATGTAATTATAAATAAATTGTTTTTTAAGAAAAATGTTTCATTTGAATGTTTTTTTATGCAATAAAATATTCTTTTTGATGTACAATTATAATTTTTTTTAAATCAGAACTTAGTAAAAAAAATATCTTGATTTTATGCAAAGGGCCTCTTTAAAAATCAATATTGATGTTTGAATTTAATTCTAATTGTAGGGAGGGTTAAAATCCTTCATAGTGTTGAATTGTTAAGAGGATTTTCAAGGGGTTAGACCAGGGGTCGGCAACCTTTTGAGTCGGAAGAGCCAAAAATTACAATTTACAAAATTTCAAAGTTTTTAAAGAGCCACAAAATTTTTTCTTGCCAACAATAAATAGTGCTTGCATTTATGATGCTTTTTGATAAAAAAAAATATCTATTTATTCATATATAAGTTGTTTTTCACAACAAATTAGATAATATATATATGGCATTATTAGATAATTACTTATTATTTAAGTAAAAAATTAAAACAATTAATATTTACTTACAACACTACCTTGTACTTCAATAACTAACAATTGAGCAAGCAAATTTATTGGGAGTAAAGGCTTTCCATGGTTATTCAAGTAGAAAATTTAAACTTTATCAAATAATGTAACTTGTACTTAAAAATAAAACAAAACAATAACATATATTTGAGCAAACAAATTGAATGGGAGCATTGGCTTTGCATGGTCTTAGAAAGTTTGGTAAAGTTTGAAACACAACTCTAAATTTTCATTTGTTAGTTGACTTCTTACTTTACTTTTAATTATATTCATGCAAGAGAACGCTTGCTCGCAGGAATATGTCAATCCGAAGATAGTCAGCAGTCCAAATGCCAACTTCTTCACCTCATTTGTAGCAATCTGGAAGACTATTCCATGTGTCAAATACACTGGTGTCCAAAAGTTGAGCATAAATCGTAAAATGCGAAAAACATGGAGTAAATATTCATAAAATTATTCCAAATTTCTTGTTGATATTAATTGAGTGAAGAAACATTGGGTTTCTGCAAAACTTTTCAGTCGACTACGTCCACCACGAAACACAGGCGCATGTTGGAACGAGGAGATTCACGCAGCATAGGCAATTCAGGCAAGTTTCGTGCAACTGCTGTGCGAAGGAACGTTGTTAACCATCAAACAAGGTGAATAATGGCACAAAGACGCAAATTGGACATGTTTACGAAAGGAAGAATCGTTGGAATCCTCACGATCACAAACCAAAGTGTCTAGAATTCTGAATGTGTACCAGTCTGATCTCAAGACTGTGGCAGAGGTTTCAAAGAACGGGAGATGTTACCCCACAACCAGTATCAGGTCAACCAAGAGTCACAACCCCTCGTCAAGACCGATATCTGGTAATAAGTGCACGATTTCAGAGGGGCAATACTGACAGAGCACTGAGTTCGGCGCTCACAGTCGCCACACGAATTTCGAGACAAACTGTTTACAGGAGACTCAATCATGCTGGCCTGTATGCCAGAAGACCAGCAGTTTGCATTCCCCTCACGTCTGCACATAAACGCGCTTGTTTGAAACATCAACATTGGAGTGTGGGAGAGTGGGCCAATGTGATATTCAGTGACGAGTCCCGGTTTAGTCTGAGTAGTGATTTTCGGCGGGTAACGATATAGAGAGAACGTAGAACACGTTTTGAACCAAGAAACATAACGGAAAGACATCATTTTCCATCAAGGGGAGTAATGGTATGGGCAGGCATCATGGACAGCCGCACAGACCTCCATTTCTTTGACACAGGGTCTGTGACTGCTCAAAAATACAGAGACGAAGTTCTTGAGCCTTATGTTCGCTTGTTTCGAGATGCTGTCGGTCCTGATTTCATATTCATGGATGATAATGTGCCATGTCACCGAGTGGTGCTGATTGGTGACTTCCTTGAAACGGAAAACATCCAGTGCACGTCGTGGCCTGCGAACTCCCCTGATTTAAATCCTATCGAGCATGTATGGGATGTACTCGGGAGATAAATTTCAACCCTTCCGCACCCACCAAGCTCCGTTACAGAACTGAAGAGAGCTCTCTAAGAAGCTTGGAACCGTTTGAGCCCGCAACTCATTCATCATTTCATAGCAAGTATGGTAAATCGCTGTGCAGCGTTCCTGGCTGTTAGAAGTGACCACACGCCTTATTGAGCTGCAGCATCAGTATTTTATTTAATGTTTCTTTCAGTTTTTCTTTAAAGTGTGAATCCTTGCTATGCTCGGTTTTCTTTCAAACTGCTACTTCGGATAATAAAATTAATTATTATCATTCTTTTGATTTGCTTCCTTATTTTATAACCATTTTACACTCGCATATCACATTTCCCGACATTCTGATTTACAGTTCCTTTTTTATTCACATAATTATCAATTATGCCTAACTTTTGGGCACCAGTGTATAAGTGCCTCAACTCGCGGCATGTATTTTAAAGCTAACCACTTTTGTTGCGTTATGTACATACATTTTTGAACCTCCAACTCTTCCAACTTGCTTTTCAACTCTGTAAATTTTCCACTCCACAAAGCTTTGCTTTTTAAATCGATCAATTGTATTTCTTGAGATCCAGTATGAATTCGAAATGGCTCAATGTGGATTTCGTTACTGTTTGGGTTGAGAGGATTTAGTATGAATGCTAGAGTGGTTTTGTTGGTTTTGAATGGAAACATTCGATGACGGCGCCATTCGAGAGCTTCCGACTGTGAAGACGCGTGTCACAGGGAAGGGGTGCAGTGAAAAGCGAGTACAAGTGGCTGAGAGATAGAAACGGTGCTTAATTAATCCTCGTTAATCAACTCAAAACGATTTTTTAAATATTTTTTGATGAAAAAAAATATTTGAGTATGGAACTAAAGAGCCACAGCTTCACATCCAAAGAGCCGCAGGTTGCCGACCCCTGGGTTAGATCTTTCTGAAACATACAGCAGTTTTATTACATGTATTATCAATTGATTGGTTAAGTAAAAATTTTCAGTTTTTCTTTTGAAACTTTCATCAAAAATCATTATTAGAATTAATATTTTAACCATTAGTGATAAGTGTTTCATAAAAAAAAAACCAAAAAAGAAATATTAGACTGAAAATATAATCTTGAGAGAAACATGCTGAGAAGTAAATGAACTTTCAAAATGTAAATTTAATCATGCCTTTATATTTTGACTCACTGCATAGAACAACAAAATCGCACGTTAAATCTATTGTGGCTCCAAATCGTCACGTTAGTATGGTGTGGTAATTGGGGCTTGGCTATCATCCTCGTCACTTGATCCAGGTGCAAAATTACGAGGTCCGTCACCATTAGCCCTCAGATAGCTTTTGGGTGACATTAAGAATAAAATAAAATCTTTTATTTTAGTTTTTAAAACAAATTTTGTTCAATTTCTTACTGAATTCTAGTGTTTAACAGAGATTTTTTAAGATAACTTTTCAATTTCTAATCTCTGGGATCAATTATGCTAGTTCAGTTAAATCTTGCATGAAACCTACATTTGATGACATAAAGTTAAATGTCTATTTTTATATATATTACTGGAGGAAAGCAATTTTGTATTGCATAATTAACTATGCCTAAAGAGTAGCTTAGTAGTTATTTAAGCACATACTCTCTGTACATGTTTTAGAACATCTGGATCCACTATTCTGCACTAAATATATTCCCCTGGTGTGTCTTAATACAATTAATTTAAACTAAAAAGCAATTGGTGACATTTAGCAAAATCTCAGAATCCAGTTTAGCTTTTTTTTTTTTTTTTTTAAAATTCCAGTCTTTATTTCCATTCTATTTGAAAATTGGCAGATCATAACTCGTTGAGATGATTTCGTAGATTATTCGATGATATTAATTCACCTCAGAATTAAATACAGTTTATTTACTGTACATAGACACATGTATACAGTTCATTCTACATAGTTCTAGGATGTACAGTGACTCCCAAAATTGAGAGTACACTTAATTCCGAATTCACCAGGTGTAGAAATTAATGCGCTATGTTAACGCACTTTTGTACATTCAAAATGCATACAAATGCTCTTCCAAATAACATTAAATGTAAGATATGGAAATTGATTGAAAAAAAATTTAAAGGTTCGAAAGAAAACTACACTATTTTAATGTCACAAAATTGAGGGTACACTTCTTTAATCACTATGCAAAAGTACCAGTAATTTTTTAAATAGAAATTTGATAATAGATCTATGATAAAGAAAGGCTATCTGATAACAAATTTGTGTTTGTAATTTGATGTCTTGATTAAAATGGAGAATCGGAAGGAAACGACGATCGAAGAGAGAACTTGTTATTAAACTGTCAAATGAAGGTAAATCCCTGCGGAATATTGCTAAAGTAGTTGGACAAAGTGTTAACTGCATCCAAAAAATCCTGCAAAAATTTTAAAAGACTGGTATGCTGGCAAATACAGAAGGAAGAGAGAGAAAGAAAATTATGAACTCTATATATAACCGAACGAAGAGTTATACATCAAGTGAAGATTGATCCTAAAATTGCAGCCAGTACCTCTAATACCTTAGGTCGATCTGTTTCTGCAGAAACGGTACGAAGAGTCCTAAGAAAGGCTGGCTATAATGGTAGAGTAGCTCGAAAAAAGCCCTTAATTGGTAAGAGGAATAGAGTCAAGCGATTGAAATTCGCTAAAGAACACATTTTAAAGCCTCAACAGTTTTGGAACGAAGTCATTTTCAGCGAGAGAGTAAGTTCAACATCTTCGGCTGTGACGGTCGTCGTATGGTGTGGCGTAAGCCAAATACCTCACACCACCCAAAACACACAATTCCTACTGTGAAGCACGGAGGTGGGTCGGTGATGGCTTGGGGGTGTATGGCTGCGTCGGGAGTGGGAAAGCTAGTATTCATAGATGAAATCATGCACAAGATGACTTATCTTAATATACTGCAAAATAATTTGAAAGAAAGTGCTGATAAATTGGGACTGGGGTCGAATTTCATATTCCAACAAGACAATGACCCCAATCACACTGCGTTTGTTGTAAAAGAATGGCTGCTTTATCATTGTCGGAATCAACTTAATACACCTCCACAGTCTCCCGACTTAAATGTTATCGAGAATCTGTGGTCTCACCTTGAGAGAGCTGTGCAAAAACATCAAATTACAAGCAAGGAACAATTGAAATCGGTATTGCAAGAAGAATGGCTGAATATTGCTCCCGAGACCACTAGACATCTTGTGGAATCGATGCCTCGGCGATTGGAAGCTGTTATATCAGCAAAAGGTTATGCTACTAAATATTAACTCTTTATTATTCATGATTTATGCAAGAAAATAGATGCATGTACTCTCAATTTTGTGGCTATTAATTTATGTTAATTTTTTTTATAAGTTATTATAAATATGTGTGTGTTTAAACTATCAAATATTTTGTTTTATCATTCAAAATAATGAATTATGATCTAATAAACGCATCTATGCTTAAAGGTTTTAATTATTTCCCTCATTTAATATAATTTTTTCATTCTAAACATTGATTCCCGTTTTAAAAGTAGGTGTACCCTCAATTTTGGGAGTAACTGTATATCCAGAAATAGCATTGGGGAAAGACTTCTGCATGATGGTCACACCAGTTTACCCGCAGTCTTAATGACTCACTCCCGGTTTCCCCACCAGAGGGAAATCGTACAAGTACTCTATTCTGGTGGCGCCATCTAACAGTTATTACAAAAATAAAAAATATAACCATTGGTTACATTCTCCCCCTTTGGTTCCAACAAAGAACCAGGAGTCTGGAACCTTTGGTGGACGGCCACGTTTACGAAGAGGAATACTATTCTGTCACTATTACAAGGAGTTAAAGCAGATGTGTGGAAAACACCGAGAGGTACCCCCGGATTATCAAGACTAGCAATCTCGTAAGATGAAGGTGACTTTTGTGTTAAGATCATGTAGGGCCCGTCTCTGTGTGGCATTAGTTTTGCACTTCTTCCTTGTGCAGTGTTGCTCGGAGGATGTGATGCTACAAAGACATGTTCTCGAGGTTGATATGTTGGAGCAGCTTTTCTCTTTTTATCTGCATAAAACTTTCTACTGTCCTGTTGCCCTTCAACCACCTCTCTAATTTGAGTGGAAAACTTTGCAAATTTATTGAGGTAGGGAGTTATCTCTGGCACAAAATTGTCATTCTGGATAACAACCCGAATATCATTTACAACTTCATTTGGAGTACATATCTCTCTACCAAAATTCAGAAAGGCTTCCATCTGCCCTGCCATTTCGCATTGGGCTGTGTTGAGGGCAAAGCGGATGAAAGATAGCTTTTCTGACCAGCAGTCATGCTTGTCTTGGACTAGAATTGCCAGCCATGGTTTCAGATCCCTATTCTTCCGTTCAACTGGGTTAGCTTGAGGATGATACACAGGGATTGATGGATGTTGAATATGTTGCATATTTTTTTGCATCACTGCTAACACAAACTAGGTTCCATTGTCATTGATAAGGTGGCGAGGAATGCCATACCTCAGTAGGACCTCTTCAATCAAGGTAATGGCACATTCCTTTGCTGTAGCATTGGGTAGTGCAAAAATTTCGACCCACTTGGAGGTACAATCCACAATGATGAGGATTCATCTTTTGTCATCTTTACTCTCAAGCAGGGGTCCGAAGAGATCAATTGCCAAGGTTTCAAAATGTTGGACTGGCACATGTGTCTGTAATAGCCCAGAAGCCTGTTGATTGGAAGCTTTGTATTTAAGGCAGTCAGGACAGTTCTTTACATAGTTGGTATGTATTTCCTCATGCCAGTCCAATATTTCTTTGCTATTGGACTGTAGGTGCCTTCGGCACCATAATTACCAGCCATTGGAGCATAATGATGGTTTTTGAGGATCAAAGTTCTTTCATGGCTAGGAATCACTAACTGGGCATCTTCACTCTCAGAGTCTGGAGCATATCTGTATAGAACACCCTGATTCATTAAATAACCCCGTTCGACTCAATTGACATAATTAACATTCTTTTAAGGATCTTCAAGGCAAGAAATAATTTTGACTAGCTCCTCCTCCTTCAGTTGGTCATCACGTATCTCCTTGGGAGACCTAGATGGGATGTCAATGGCTTTAGTGCAGACCTTACTTTTCATCTTCTTCATGACACGCACAGGCCAAGATAGCATATTTTCAGCTACATTACTCTTCCCAGGGATGTACTCCATGTTGAGGTTGAAAGATTATAATTGAAAGGCCCAACACAGGCTAGTCTTCTAGTAGGAGATTTCAGTTTCATGAGTCACTTCAAGGGTTGGTGGTCAGATGCTACAGTGATGCTTGCCCCATCAATGTAGCCCCTAAATTTGTTGAGGGCCAAGCCACAGGTAGGGCTTTTCATTCAGTGGTCGAATAGTTCCTTTCAGCTGAGTTTAATAACCTACTAGTAAATTCAACTGGATGCTCCTCTTTGTCTTCTCCCTGTAGGAGGACTGCTCCTACAGCATAGTTACTGGTATCAGTTCTAATCAGGAAAGGCTTAGAGGAGTCTGCTTGTTTCAAAATTGGTGGAGACATCAAACATTGCTTCAAGGACTGAAACGCTTTCTCCTCTTCTTCTGACCAATTCCAGGAAGCCTTTTTCTTAGGTTCCTCAAGGAGTGGGCTATCTCAGAAAAGTTTGCGGTACCATGAGCATGTTTGCAGGAAGGGCTGCAGTTGTTTCACATTTTTAGGAGGTGGAATTTCTAAAATAGCTTTAAGATTTTTCATGATCAACCTATATTCCTTGGGGTGTAATTCATAGACCCCAAGTACTTAACACGTGAGCAGGAAAAGTGGCATTTCTCCCTGTTTGCTCGCAACTTGAAATCCATCAAGGGCTTAAACACAGCCTCTAAGTCCACTAGATGCTGTTCGAATGTTGGGGACATAATGATAATATCATCTAAGTATAGGTAACCCTCTTCAGAAAATATCCATTAATCTCGGGAAGGTAGCGGGAGCATTCTTAATTCCGAAGGGCATCCTTTTGAACCGGTAGGTTCCAAATGGACAAACAAAAGCGGTTTTTTCTATTTTTCACTAGTAAAATATTCGTCACCATAGACTTTACCCTTTAACTTAAAGAATTTCTGAAAATTTTGGTGATTCAATCCCTTAGCCATTTTAAAATTACTGTATTTTCTCAGATCTAAGCAGCCCCTTTTTTTTCTCAATGTTAATACTACTGAAAATCAAGTGTGGCTTAGAATCAAAGGCGGAAAAAAATTTTGAAGGGGGAAATTGAATAAGATACTGACAGTTAGAGCTATTATATGCATTTAACATTTTTGATACTGATAAAAACAAATTATTCACTTATTAATTATAATTTAATTCTTCTTAAAATTTCAATATCTGCTTTCAGTAAACCGTTTTGCACTATATTTTCTCGAAAACATGTTGAAAATAAAGGTGTGGCTTTGATTCAAATAAATACTGTAATAGCCTTATTAATGATTTACACTATATTATTATGAAAGCTTTTATATGTAAATTTCCTTGGTTTATGTGCAGTTAAATTTCATCAACCTCTTTCTTAATTCGGCGATTTTTCCAAATTATGTATAGTTAGTTCTAGTAAAAGTAGGTCAGAGTACAACTAAGATTAAATTGTATTAGTCATTACATTTCTCCGTGTTTTTCATCCCAGAAAAGACTGATCTCAACCGATAATGATTTAAAACTGTGTGCACCGGCCCCCCAATTTTACAATTACTTCTCCCGATTATGTTTTACTAGCCAAATCGTAACCTCTTTGCATTTCAGTATCAGTGCCACTATTTGCAATTGAAAGCCATATTGCCATGCCCAATGTACATCAAGTATTAAATAAAAACAGAGCAACGTATTGCTAAAATATAAGAAGCTTTAGTATGTGTGTGCTACTTTTAAGCAAAAAAATGCATGAAGAACCCATTAATGGATGTTATGTAATGGGTAATTTGTAAACGTTACCCTTTCCCCAGCAGCAATATGTAGTTGTATATGTTAAGGTAAGGAGTGATATCCTAATTTCATCTTACGATAAATTTTGTCTGGCATTCCTCCATTGCTACTCCTAATCTAAGACATTTTGGAGTGGTAGCCTAGTGGTTATGATCTCAAACTCATGATCAGCATGTCACGAGTTCGAGCCCTAGTGCCCCTGAAGATCCGCTATGCAGATGGGACTGATGCACATTAAATCTGTTGAGGCTCAAAGTTCTCCCACTGGGCTAGGATAATTTGGAGAGAAGGACAACTGGGATGAGACTTCTTTGTCTCTTGACCGAGTTTCAAAAACATGAAAGTACATTGTCAATAGCCCTCGTGTTACTTTATACTGCGATGCTAGTATACACTCACTCAAGCAACATTTTAGAGTGCTCCATTGACGAAAGTTTTGATCAGAGTCAAGGGAAGTCATCCACACTGAGGCAGTTTAGAAAGCGAGCTGTATGATGCCTGGCTTTTGGAAAATTGGTTTCAAGATGACGTGCCATGGAGCGTAACCCAACCAGTCACAAGATTGTCATCAACATATCATTCAGTTGGTAAAGCTCTACATAAGGTGACTAGAAGAGTCCTGTTATCATAAGAGATAGCTCTCCACATCATTCAGGATAATGGCTGTATGCTTCTGTAAAACAAAAATTTATTCGGATATCGTGTGTTGTCCCCACCCTCACCACACGGATCCGTATGATAGTAATCCGAAAATGGAATGTTATTCGTCGCTGAGTACCGTGATGTCAATCTCCTGGCAACCATGATAGGCTTTAAGACCATTCTAGACTATACCGATGTTCTGGCATAAAAGCAGACAACTTAAAGACCATTGTGAATGTACACAGGAGAATACACAAACTACTTTTTTGGGATGGACTTGCATTTTTAAAAACATGCTGGCGAAAACATCTAGGCACAATCTTTATGCTAAAAATGCTAGTGTATGGGAGAGGCTTAAACCTCCACCCTTGTGTTCAGCACTGAGTAACCACCATAGCTATCCTCCATGAAATGGAATCCGGGTGGCTTGAAAAAGTCTGTAGTATGTTAGATAGCCTGCAATAATGCCGTTGAGGCATCTTGAGCGTATTACGCAATCATGCTTCGCATTCGTGCATCTCAGCCTTCATTCTACTGATGAGTTCTTTGCCATCAGCACCTTTGTACAAACGTGCAAGTGGTGACTTATTGCTCGTTGTAACTAACAAGCTTCACAAATCTAGACTGTGCCACAACATACAATGTTGTCTGGAAGTTAGCTGTAAGGTCTTGGACAATGTCGTGACAGCATTATTTTTTGTTTCCAATGGGGAAAGATTTTTTGCTCGCAATTGTTACCTGTTTGCTGGTTGCACTGTAAAAACGTATGCTATGATCGAAATTAATTTTCTGTGGACTTGGAAAATTTATTAAATCAGTGGGTCCGAAAGTCATGTGGGCGGTCGCAGCAGAAACCACGAGTGCAGGGACTGGAGAATATTTCCCTCCCCTTCAGTTCCATGCCAAAATTGTGGAGGTGGAGATAGGTGGTGTCGCCATCTATCGTTAAGAAGTCCAACCTGTCTCACAGGCAATGGCAACTTTCATTCCTTCCCGCAGGGAAGGAAACGACAACAACTATTTTCTAAAGCTAATAATGCTCCAAGCTATGATATATTCAAAAGTTTAATATCTGTTTTGCAACGTTAATTCCATACAAAGTTTGATGATTTTCAAGATGATAAAAAAAATTATCATCTTTTCACAAATCCCTTTTTAATGTCTCTGCGATACGTTAATTGTTACGTTAATACCTGATATCCAAATCAAAATCTTTGACCATACTACACTGAAATGCAAATGTGTGTGGAACTTATTTAAGTTATCCGAATCGTAGTGAATTTTGGAAATTTGTACCAACAAGTATTTTTTCCAAAATTTACACGATTTAACTGTAAGATATTGTTATAAGTTTGGATCAACATATGTTTGGATCAACCAAACATATGTTGGTTGATCATCTTCAACCAACTAGCGTAGATGTCGAAACAGTGTTTTCTTTCGACAGCTGGTAATTTTTTCACAAAACTATGTTCCAGGCTTTATGACAGTACAATTGGTGCATTATGTTTTTAAGAACACTTTCCAAACATTTAACTTTTAAAACATTAAGGACATTTCATAAATTTGTAATAGTACCACAGACTGTGTGAATAGTGTTATTTGCATTTTTTTTTATATAAATAAGATGTTCTTTTATTTATTTTTGTGATTCTTTATATATACTGTCAAAATTTATAAGTTACAAATTATTTCTTGCGATAATTACTCTCTCTTATAAAACTGGCTAGTAAAACAAAGAAACACCTGTGTTTTCTTTCTTTTTCTAAAATTTCCAATACCGGTATTAAAACCGGTATCCCGGTATTAAGTTCTAAGAAATACCGGTACAGTTTTGCCAGATCGTGCGATTTTTCGCAAATTTTGCTACTTTTGGAAACTCTCTGCTGTTCTTTTTATCCTACTGCTACTTCGCGAATTTTACGCTATTTCACTTGATGGTCCCACTACTTTTTACTACTTTCAACCACACATAAAAGTATTGGAACAAGTTCGAAAAAATGAATTATTTGGGAAAATCACCAAAAAAATTTGTTGACTTAGTCGCCAATGAGAAAGCATGGAGAAACTCCAAAACGACATGGAAAGCTGTAGGAAGTTGATTTTGGATATGTCTTTTTGAATAAACTGACAAGAAAAAGTAAAATAATTTCTGCAGACTCTATAAAAGAAATTTATAAAAAATGTCATAATTTTCTCAGCTTTATATGAGAAATTTTAAACAAAATCCCTTCAAATTATGTAATTTTGAAAAAGATAAATAATTTTTCCCCTGATGTTTTTTTTTAAAATTCAAATCGTCCTTTTTATGATCTGCCTTTAGAATGAGCAGACCAATCTAAATTGGGTGTTCTGGACAATCAGTGGAGACAAATTTTTAACCATAATGTTGAAAGATGTTTTTCATTCAGAATCTGAACTTTTAAATAATGAAGCACTATTTTGGTGTCACATTTTTATTATAAAAGACACAGTTGGGAATTCGTTTTTAAGAGATTTAGCTATATTGCTTTAAAGCTTTACAGCCTACTCATAAGTAATGCCACTGTGGAAAGGGTATATCGAGAGCGACGTCAACAAAGACAATAGTTCAAGATGAATGTGCCTTGAACTATTGGTTTCAATTTTCTTAATCAAAATGACTTTGGAAGAACGAGGGACTTGCTGCGTTGATTGTATTTCACCGCCACAAATGCTTTAATATAATTCATAAATTTGTAGAAAAGACACAGTAGCTCCCGATATTGAGCAGGAAGAATTTGAATGTATTTTAAATAAAATTAAAGCATTTTAACGTATTTTTTAAAATAGTTTTACAAAATTGCCAAAGTTAAAAAAATTATATTTATGAATTGCAAGTGAAAATAGATTCACTACGTTTTGCTACTTTTCTGCATAAATTTCTGGCAACTCTGTACCGGTATTGAACTTTTGGTCCGATATTGCAATCCCTAATTACAATATTTCGCATTTACAGTTTTTTTTTTGTTTGTTTTTTTGTTTTTTTTGCAACATTTCCTATTCCTTTATACATGATTTTCAAATCTTTTTACCTGTTAAATAAATATTCGGGCGTTAAGCCACGCATTGTCCTTGACCATATGACAGGATGCTTCACTGTCTAGTAAACAAATATTATCATATTATTTTTCTTTGTGATGAGAAGCTGTGAACACGGTTCGAAATACCTTGTTCTTTGGCCGAATAGCTTCCATTTCTGTGCCTCATGTTTATTTGATTGCTCCCGTTTGATTATCTTCTCTCTATCATGATTTTGTTTCAATAATAACAATCTTTCGTTCGATGATTTTGAAGTCTGCAAATATAACAAAGTGTTATTTGGCTTTCAGCTTTGTTTCTTCGTTCCTTTTCTTTGGCTTCAATTGCAAGCCTGTCTTCAATAATGAACTCTAACTGAATTTAAGCAAAGTCCTCCTCGTCGACGAAAACCTGATCTCTATTACTTTGAAATCAGCCCCTACAGAGTTACCCCAATACTATCTGCTAACTGTATTAAGTCGATTTGCTTCCCTACGCACAGAAATGACATGACTACTGTTTTACATAGAACAAAATATATTCTTAATGGAACATTAATATTTAGAACTTAATATTTTTAATCGAACAAAACAATATTCTCGCTGTACCAGATTAACTTACAGATTGAACCACTGACAAATACAATAAATCACTACAAATTATCTCACACATCATTTTAGATCCCTAAAACTATATAATAGCAATACTTTTCATAAAATCATAATGTACAGTATATGAACAATAAGTAAATATACTTACTTTTATCATTCATCATCCACATTGCAATTTCTCTGAAAACATATGCAGTCGGACCTCGATTTAAGGAATTCATCTATACCGAGCATTTTGTTCGTTAATTTGGGGATATTTATTATATCGGGGTCCAAGCAAAATACAAATTTTTTGTACTTCCCTTTTGGAAACTTTGTAATAAGCAACTACACAAAAAATATACGCAGTTAGAGATTATTCACTTGTTATTCAACAGCTTAAAATAATATTAGTGAATTATTACGCACCAGTTTACTGCAAATTTTAAAATATTGATTAATTGATTTTTAACAATCTTTTTGATTTCTGACACGAAAGAGTTATTTTTCGACTTTATGTAGAGATGAAAATACAACATACTTTACATCCTGCTGCATAAAGTATGTTTCCATAGTTTCCAAACAATGTGAAGCATTAGAAAATGTAACATTTTTTATAGGAATTTCGCTATCAATTTTTGCATCAGAATCGCTATTCATTGCATCCGACAAGTCAACAATTTCCTCAACTTCAGTTGCACAGATAGGCAGTTCAACATCAAAAGTAACATAATTGTTGAAATCTTAAAATACCTCCTGCGTTGTGGAGTGGGATGAGATAAGAAAGGAATTAATTGTCCTATTCAAAACTCACACGATATGTTACACCAGTGCTTCTCAAACTTTTAAAGCTTGCCACACAATTTTCAATTATAATTTTTATCTCACCCCTTTCCATAGAATAATAATGTATTGGGGATGCAATAATAATGTACTTTGACGCCTAAAGCTACAATACGACTTCAATTATAAACTATACAAATTATTAAGGTAAGTATTAAATTTCGTATTTGCCCATGGGAGTCACTAGTAATTATTTAA
The DNA here is from genome assembly GCA_019973975.1 of Trichonephila clavata. Lineage (NCBI taxonomy): Eukaryota > Metazoa > Arthropoda > Arachnida > Araneae > Nephilidae > Trichonephila > Trichonephila clavata. The sequence continues at coordinate 56,628 of BMAO01017253.1, forward strand.
CTTGTTCTTTTCAACTTAGTATAGATAAATTAATTATTAAATACATTGAGCAGTATTGATACATTTTTAAGTATATTATGTCAGCATAAAAGTGTATTTTATTTTTTATTGTGTCAGAATGTATTTTGTTTTACTTCCTTTCTGTAAATTAATATATATATATTTTAATAATCTTTCATTTTCGACATGCTCGCGGTCCTACGTAGGGTTATCATGCCCCCTAGGGTGTTGCGCCTCACAGTTTGAGAAACGCTGGGTTACACTCATGACTCATCTACACCCTTTCCCGTCGAAATTTGCTGCTTACAAGAAAAATCTTTTTCTGTTCCGAATAAAAAGGATATGTCCAGTTTTTTCTAATACACGCTATTAGAAAAATTACTCCCATCCATTGAAATAATTCGTTAATTCGGGGTTCATTATTTGTTAAATAGAGGGGAGGCCTTCATTTTGATCGGGGAAAGAGCAAAATTCCTTAAATAGGGTTGCTGTAAATCAGGGTCCGACTGTATTATATACATACACACACAATATACAAAATTTTTCTTAGTCTACGACTCACCTATTGCATCGATTATTAGCACAGAAAAATTCGATATCATCATTCATCATTCTTAATCGATTCTTATCATCATTCTTAATCACAATTTTAAATGATAAAACTCGAAAAAATAACAATACAATTTCAAAGTTAATCAATATCAACACAATTATTTTTCCTCAGAATATGCATAAATCAACACTAAAATAAGTTTTATACTTCTTCATGTAAAATTAATTAAATTATAAACTTATAAGTATCCCATCCATCATAGTAGTTAGTGACGCTGACTGCTGTGCCGTAGGACCTGGGTTCGAATACCGGAGAAGGCATGGATGTCTGTAAGTATATAGTGCCTTTGCGGCATGGGGGTTCTTTAAACAGCTGTGAGGTTGGTGGAAGAGGAAAGAGAGGTAGGAGGCCATTGACCACGCTTCCAGGGCGTTTTCTCTCAAAATTGAAGGGGAACCGAGTCAAACCGTACTGTTATCTGTATGGTGTTCGAAGCTACAGCTAACGATTGTGGCATAACATCCAGGGCTGATTCTAGCAGGTGTGCACCGCACGAGGGCAGTCGCATACAGTTCTATCAATCAAGCAAAATTTTGTGCAATTTTTAAAAATAAAACTTATAATACGTCGAATAAATATGCTGAATTTTAAATTGTTATTGAAAAATCAAAGTAAGTCATGATTTTCCAATAACATAGCATAGTTGAAGTAAACGGAATATAGTGCACGGTGTGTTGGTTCACACACATTGTTCATTAATGTCTACTTTTTACGTACATCCTTCGCTTGATAGCAAAGTTCGTGACAGAGCTGGCTATACCGCAATATAAAAGTTTTTTTTCCGCTTATCAGAGGCAATGGCACTGTGGATTGATACTTAACAAAGGCGTCTCAAGACTGATTTTTGAGAAAGCTGGTATACGAAAATACCTAATATGGTTAATATTACCTAAGACGTAGGAATGTTTAAATTCTTCATGCATTTGAGGAAATTAAAAGCTTTCCATTTAATAATAACCTTACAATTGAGACAACAAAATAGAGGAAAGAAGTGATTTTTTTTGCTTATGGCTTTACAACGCTCATTAACAGCGCCCATTTTCCTTTTTAGTAAAAATGGTATACGTCCGTTAAAAGGTAGTTTCTTGTAACTATGTTTGGTACAAAAATATTTGAGAAAAAAATCTTACAGCTCATTTTGATTAAATACTTTTCATTTCAAAAGCCTGTTTGAAAAACACTTCAATATTCGCATAGTATTATTAATGTTAGCGAAGTTTACCGAAGTTCTAAGTCTTATTTTATATTGTAGGTACTGTAGTGCTATGTTATGTGTTTTTTAAAAAAAATCCCAAAATGTAACAAGATGCCATGTAATGAAATAGGTGATTCAAAATATTCACAATGTAGCATTAAAAAATAATAAAGAAAACATTTTAAAAGCTAATCATGATCGACAGTGCAATACGTTTAACCCGAAAACTCTTAAAGCGAAATATCGGATAACACGAAATAATACAACAGTCCCGATAAACACTGCTGTGCTTTTTCATGCATTTTTTCCTCCATCTCTTAACATGAAAAGATTTTCCTTCTGGAAATGAACAAAATACGGAAAACACCAATGATTTCAGAGGGGTGTGAAATGAAAGAGGCATTAGTTTTCTGTATTATTGGACTGTCCTACAGTATCATCGGAAGAATTCATTGCAGGGCATGATGATAATGTGTGTACAACCCCAATCAGGACAGGCAAGACATTTTGGAGTTTTTTCAAAGCTCAAAAAATATCATTGATACAGATTGCGACGGGGAAAAGGAAATGAATAATGCATCTCCTGTTTCCAAGTCATCCAAAATGAGAAACATCGTGAAAAAAGTATGAGCAGTTATTTAACGCACATTCCATTGGTGAAATGAATAACAAAATGGACGACATCGAGCAATTTCGGAACAATTTAATAATAAAAAAGCTAATGCAAGGAAAATATCAGATTATTTTCCAAAAACTCTCAATAACTGTTTTGTTTCTCAAAAAACTTCGAAACTTTGCATGAAATTTTATTAAGCTCTTTTGTGAATGTTTTTTTTCATTGATTTTTATTAAATACATCCATTTATACATATCTATGTAAATAAAATGTACTTTAATAAGCATAATTTTATTGAACATGTGATTTTTTTTATTTATTTTTTGCAATATCCTTTAATACAAAATTCTTTTAGCATGAAAAAATATTTCAGTCTCCTGAGTTTCGTGTTTAACGATTTTCACTAAACATAGATCAACCCACTTATATGTACACCCTATCTCCTTATTGAAGAGTAATTTCATGTAATCTTATCCACTTAGCTCAGTGCTTCTCAAACTCTCAACTTTTGCGACCCAATATTTAATCATAATTTTCATCGCTCCCTCCCCCTTCCCACCATTCACTAACAATGTATTGAATTCAATAAAACTATACTTTGACGCTAAAGCTACAATGAGACTTATACCTCTTGAGTGCTACTGGCGTTTATAAACGTCTCGCTCAGCCAAAGCGTTAACTGCCCCGAACGTATACATGCGTCTTTCCGAAGTACGATCTTTTCTTTGCACTGCTATCCATAAAACTATTCCAAAGGTTTTGGAATGCAATAAAAGGACCTTGACAGTGTTTGCAAAGGATTTACTTATTTCAAAGGATTTGCTTTATATATTTATTCCTTTTATTCCTCTCCCCCAATACATCACATTCGCGAGCCTTCGTGGAAAACGGTGGCATTGGGGAGTGAATCGCGTAACTTTTAATCAGCAGTTAAGGGATTAATTATAAACCGTACAAATTATCAAGATAAGAGTTTATTTTTGTATATAATATTATATATGACAAGCCCATTGGAATACTGGTAATTATTAAACTTGTTCTTAAATTAGTACTGTTTAAATTAATTATAAAATACATTGTGTAGTACTGATACATTTATAAGTGCATTATATTAGTGTAATTGTGTATTTATTTTTTTTTATGATGTCAGAATGTATTTTGTTTGATTACTTTCAATAAATTAATATTTTTTTAAAAATAATCTTTTGTTTTAAGACTTTTCAATATACCGTGCCCCTCTCGTAGAGTCATTATGCCCTCTATGGGATGCGACCCACAGTTTGAGAAA